>LR812522.1:17013706-17278706 GCA_903798195.1 Danio kyathit
CATAATTTTTCTCACAGAATTGTCCAATTGAGCATAAAGTGGCTTATTATTTGTCAGTCTGATCAAACAATGGGTCAACGAGGATGTAATTGTTTCAGGTTCATTCGTCACGCTGGAATGTGAAGGTCAAGTCAAGTACTTTACATTCTGCTATGTGAATCCTGCATCACAGCTACACCTTTTGCTAAATATTCCGGTTCATCCTTCATTCTGTGAAAACTGAAAATTTGCATCCTGTGCCCTGGGTACATACTACAAAAATAGTATGACTAGCAACCATACTGGGTATGCAAATATTGCTGCTCCTAACATAGCAAGATTTTCATAACACCTACATTGACTGAAATGTCCCATTCCTCAACCATACAACAACAATAGTCCACCAATATAGAAAGCAATAGAGAAAGCAGAATGAAATAATTAAAGCACATCATCTAATTATAGATAAACAATACCAAAGTCATTTGAGAGAAAATGATTCGTTCCCTCTTTCGCTAAAAGATAACGTCTGCAGTCCACGCCGCTCTGTCATCCAAGAAGTTGGAGTGGAAAATGGTGGAGTAGATCATTAACCTTAATGAGATGAGTTAATTGAGCTTAATCACTCAGAGAAAATGAGAGCGAGAGACCTTGTGCGTGGATGTGAGTTGAGCACTCTCCATTAACACCAGCCTTGACACTAAAGCGCAAAACGCTGCACCGTATAGATGTCTGCCTTTATTTGATATATAAATCAGGTTCAAATGTGTCTGCTTGCATCAGCTGGACAATTATCACCCCCTCTAAATTTCAAAAATAACGTTCGTTATGTTGCTGCCGTAACCATTTTACGACATTAAAAAGCCTGCTGTATTGTTTTAGACTGTGGCTGTAGCAGGTATGCCATATAATCTCACATAAACAGACTTATGAGGCTGTAACATGTTAGTGCTTTTATTTTAAGAGTCATTCAGTACAGTGAGGTTGTTGGGAACTAAAACTACTCAAGTTGTTTTCTTTCATTGAAATATAGCTAATAAAATAAGATGTGGTTATCAGTTAGAAAATGTACACTTAAAAAGCATGTTAGCACTTTTTCTAATAGCTGTGCAATGATATTACACACTAATAATAGTATACGCCATATTAGCACTGAAAATCCTGCATCTGACAGATTATGGTTCTGAAGGGTTTTACGATTTGATGGATTATGCTGTGGTGGGTCTGAACTTTGTACTTATTTGTGTCCAAATCACACTCAAATTAGCAAACATCAGAAAACATTCGCCCAGTCGCCCGTCTCTTCTGGCTGCATGTTTTAGCATACTGGCACATTTGCTAACTATGCTAATTTTGTTTACTGCATGAATTTGGCAGAGAGGGGTGAGAAGAAACCAATGTTTGCAGTTTTACAGAAGCTATATCAAATTCTCCCACATCACAACCATTTATTATTGTATGTTTTGAGTAGTGCAAGTGTGCCTTGTTATTTATGCTTGCTATATGCTAATAATGTTTTCTGATATGACTCCAGTCAATTTGTTTACTGTTTGGTTTATTTATTGATTTATTCAGTGGTTAATTTATTTTATTGGTCGATTTGTTTGCTTATTTATTTTCTTGTTTGTCTGTTGGTTTATTTGTTAACAGTTCATTGGGTTATTAAGGGGTTAGTTTTTATTAGTTTGTGTTTGGTTGGTAATTTATTGATGAGTTTGTTTGGATTATTGATAGATTGGTTTGTTGGTTATTTAGGGATTTAGTTCATTTATTGGTTTGTTTGTTTGTTTTATTTATAGGCTTGTTGGCTAACTATGCAAATGATGTTTGCTGACATAAATTTGTCAGAGACGGGTGAGCACCCTGCTTGTTTTAGAGGGGTTTTGGCCATTTTCAGGTTGGTCTCCAGCGTGGTCTTAGCTGGTCTGGCTGGAAAATGTCCAGCTAAAATCAGCTTGATTAGCCTGGTTTAAGCTGGACATAGCTGGTTTTGGCTGGGCTCCCAGCCTGGGGTGCATTTCCGAAAACCATCGTTAGCCAACTAAGGTCGCAAGTTGTGTCCTTATGAACATAATTTGTTGATTTGGTGTTTCCCGAATCTATCGTCACAAAACTGCGTCACAAACTTCTATGCTTTCAACTACACCTCTGGAGCTGTGATTAGAAACATAGTTTCTGGCTGTGTTCTATTCCCAGTGATCCTCCCTATGCCCTATTCGTTTAGAACATTCTAACATTTAAAATTGGAATGATTTTTTTTTAAAAGCATTAAAGTCATCTCTCTTAGGTGTAATTTGCTTTCAAAGCATTTTTAAAGTTTAGTTTTAGCGATCTTTATGTTTACAATTGTGCTCCCTTCACAGTGCACTTTGAAAACATTGATGTCATTTTGAACACAGCCGTGGCTCATGACGAAAGATATAGGTGACCTATTTTTTAAAAGCGGAATTTACGTTACCTCTCCAAAGCTTGTGAAAACAAAAAACATAGCATACGTTAATGCTTTTAATTTAAAGTAGGTTATTTATTAAATTTCTGTACTGTATATGACATGGGCCTGTTGGTTAGAACATCTCTGCAGTGGTTTGCGTGTGTCAAATTGTAAAAGTAGACTTTTAAAAAAAATAAAATAAATAAACAATATCCTACTTAATAATAATAATAATAATCAACATCATCATCATTATTAACGTGTTCATTATTCATCATCATTATTATTCGTGTTAGCTTTTGAAAAACAGGCCCTAAAAGTGCCGTTTACATATATTTCAATTAATATGAAAAACGAGTGCATGTTTTTACCAAAACTAATATTGGATTTTTTTTTAAATGCGTGTTTGTGTAAAGCAATATAATTTGCACAAAGAAATTATGGGGTTCTTCTCTAAAGAAGTTGTTACTCCACCACATTTAGAGCATCATTATGGGCGTTTTACGTTATAACTAACATGGTTCAAATGATGGATCTGCGACAGAGAAACTACGGGTTTTAGGAAACACTTGTCACTACATCGTTCTTTTCCCAAACTATGCATCGTACTATAATAGTTCAGTCGCGAGTTACGTCGTTGTTTGGGAAACGCATCCCTGGCTAGGCTGGTCAAGCTGGATTTAGCTGGTCATCCTTCAGCCTGACCAGCTAAGACCAGGCTGGAAATAGCTGGAAACTAGCCTGAAAATGACCAAAACCCCTCTAAAACCAGGCTGGTCGACCAGCTAAAAACCAGCCAACCAGCCTAGGCTGATTTAAGCAGTTTTTTTTCAGTAGGGCAGAATCAGTATTAGTAAGCCTTATGATGACATCACAGCATACTTTAATTTTCTCTCATATCATGAAACTTTTGTTAAGTTGTATTTTGGGTATAACTAGTACAGTATACATTGAATTACTGTATGTTACAGTGCTATGCTAATGATGTTTTGTGATAGGATGACTTTGACAGAGAGAGAGGTGAGAAGATTAGCATTTCACAACCATTAATTGAATTTTTATATATTTTTTATGTCTATTTTTCTCCCTCCCTCTCTCAGGTCACGCACCATTATTACTTTGTATTAGGAGTAAATTGTTTAGATGTACCTTGTGTTTTGCTAGTAACGCTATTAATATTTTGTGACATGAATTTGATAGATGGGGTAAGATTGGCCTATGCTATAGCAATTAACTTTAGAGAACCCCTAAAATTTGACACATTTGGGTACTGAATCATTCATTCATTCATTTTCCTTTGGCCTAGTCCCTTTATTCATCAGGGGTTGCCCCAGTGGAATGAATTGCCAACTTATCCAGCATATGTTTTAAACAGCAGATGCCCTTCCAGCCTCAACCCAGTACTAGGAAACACTCATACACTCTCGCATTCACACACATACACTATGGCCAATTTAGTTTATTCAATTCACCTGTACCGCATGTCTTTGGACTGTAGGGGAAACCAGAGCACCCGGAGGAATCCCACGTGAACACGAGGAGAACATGCAAACTCCACACAGAAATGCCAGCTGACCCAGCTGGGACTCGAACCAGCGACCATCTTGCTGTGAGGTGACAGTGCTAACCACTGAGCCACCGTGTCGCCGTACTGAATCATAAAAAGAACAATTCTCAAAGCATTATGAATTTCAGTTGGATAAAGATAGTGCAGCTGTAGCATGTCATAATATTTTATCTTATTAGCATGCAACTATAGGACACTCCAGGTGCTGGTGGTGACCTCATGGTATTTGGGAATGTTGTTTAGAGGTCACAAGGTCCATGTCAGGCTAATTATGTCAGACAATGATGCATTACAGTGCTCGCACTTTAATATAACACCCATCCGTGAGTCGTTGGAGATATATGAGAGTGCTCGTAATAGAGTGTGTGTATAATGTAATTGATTTTATTCATAAGGTTGAGCTTTAGATGCAGGAGGCTGTTAATAAAAAGCTTTATAGCATGTAAATACAAGTTTTATAGCTTGTTTTAAAAGATACAAATATATATATCAAGTAGCCGAGGCTCTACTTGACTCCATCATACAAGAGCGTCATACTCTTGAATATATGCAGATTTTGTGTGGATTATCCAATGACCTTTGGCCTAGGGGTTACCCAGGAAGACCCTGTTGGGATTTAGGGGGCAAACAACATCTGGTCCATCCCACACTTGCTGTCCTGAACCTCTCGACCATGATATGGTCAAAATACCCTTTATGGTATGACTCATGAGCTTTTCCTCAGTAACTCTAATGTCTTGTTAGAATCGCTCACATTTATCAGCATTTAATCAGCATAAACACTTCACTTTCTTAGTGAAATTGTGTTTGCTTTGTATGAAAATGATATTGCTGAGTGCCTTTGGGTGTTTAATGAAACCAGATGTCTCTGGCTTGGGCAACAGAACACTCCATTAGAGTAAATATCTCTGGAGGAATCAAAAGGTCATATTGCCTTCTATAGATTCCAATAGATTTCATTTTTTACTTCATGACCTTTTCTTGCCATAAACTTATTTTAAATGGTTGTAATAATTTTGTCTGTATCTCTGTTTAAAGTGCTTTATAGTGTGTTGTCTTTTTGTGGCGTTAATCTTTTGGTGCCTCATGATTCGATGTAGTCTTGAAGTCAAGATCTGATTATCAATTGATTCTAAATTTATTTTAAAGGTCCCGCGAAGTGCTTTGGAATATGCATTTTTATTCAATGATTGACATAATCTCAACCAAAATAAAAGAGAAGGTGGGACATAGTGTAGCTCCTCCCCTTTTTAAAAAAAACATCCAATTGCGTTTTGTTTTATCACCACTCTGAGAGTGCTTGAGTGCATCAAATGAGAAGCAAATGAGAAGGGGACAGGGCATGTCAGATAATAGAGAGCATTTGATTGGTTATGATTTGATGAGAAACTGAAGTATGAGGTGACAAAAACCATTGTTTTATTTAGGCGTAAGTGACCTACTACAAGCTTAACATGGTTATGTAAGTTTTATATCTTCCAAACACAAATTTTGTCACTGTTTTGGAGCACACTAGCTTATAGATATCTTAAAAACTAACAATACTAATACTAACATAAAAAAAGCTTAATTTTAATTTCATAGGACCTTTAAACATGTTTTCAACTTAATATATTCTAAGATTTGATTCCTGTTTGCTGTTTAGTGTTATTTTATTTCTCAATTGAACTACAATAGACATTTCATTAAAGATCTAAAAAGTATTTTGGGACTACTTTAAACGTTCAGTTTAAAAAATGTAGCTAAGTGCTAACATTTGTATATTGATCAGAATCCGAATCAGAATTTGTTTTATTGCCAAGTGTGCTTTACACACAGAAGGAATTTGTTTTGTCTACAGAAGCTTCCAGTGTACATAAAGTGACGAGTGACAACATGAAAATAAATATGAGAAAAGATGACAAACATTAGACAGAGATGCAATTTGACAAAAGAGCTCTGGATAAAGAATTGTATGTTCAGATTTGTTATAAGGTGCAAGTACGTATGAGAAAGTATACAGTTCTTGAAGTGTGGGAAGGGTAGTGCCAGTGATTCGTTCGCTGTAGTCTATGGAGTTCGGTTTTGGAAGCTAAGCCGAACCATACGGTGCTTTTGATGCTATCAAAAGAAAATTTTATGACATTGTAGTTTATCCCAATACTGTCTCAATAACATCCCAATATCCCAAACATAAATGCATTACTACTTAAACCTACACCGTAAAAAAAAAAAAGACTGCTGTTTTTTGTTTTTTAATCAAAGGAACTTTCCTAGTCATCTCAACTTACATCAGTCAAACTGACTAAAAATAATAAGACAAACTTTGTATAACTTTAAAAAAAATTGTTGAAACCTGATTAACGTATAAATTCAAGTAACATAACAACGTTCTGGCGACGCAGTGGCGCAGTAGGTAGTGCTGTTGCCTCACAGCAAGAACGTCGCTGGGTCGCAGGTTCGAACCTCGGCTGGGTCAGTTGGTGTTTCTGTGTGGAGTTTGCATGTTCTCCCTGCATTCGCGTGGGTTTCCTCCGGGTGCTCCGGTTTCCCCCACAGTCCAAAGACATGCGGTACTGGTGAATTGGGTAGGCTAAATTGTCCGTAGTGTATAAGTGTGAAAGAGTGTGTGGATGTTTCCCAGAGATGGTTTGCGGCTGGAAGGGCATCCGCTGTGTAAAAATGTGCTGAATAAGTTGGCGGTTCATTACGCTGTGGCGACCCCAGATTAATAAAGATTAATAAAGGGACTAAGCCGGCAAGAAAATGAATGAATGAATAAAAATGTTCTTTGTCATTTCATTTTCTTTACATTTCAGTCTTTATGGCTAAGTTTGCTATGTGATCAAATTAGCAGTGTTGCTATTCCCATTTTATCACAGTATACTGTTACTGTAGGGCTTGTTTTAGTCCTTGTGTTGTCTTAAGCAAGTTAATAGATTTCCTATCCGTCTATCTGTAACTTTAATTGTTTGTGTGGTTAAGACTGTACCATTTCATTTAGGAGATACACTGTTAAATTAGATGTCTGCTCTCAAGAGGCAATCCAGACAACATTTATTGAAGACTAGCAGTCAAACTAACCATCTTGGAGGTGTCGTATTGAAAAGCGATGGCATTTGGTCTGGGATCAATTGTTGCTAGACTCTTGATTTCACCTTGTGCACATCCATCTTCATTATTTACTGTGTTTATTATGTGTTATGTATTAGTTAAAGGCAGAATAATTATAGTGAAAAAGAAAAGCGTCTTCTTTTCCATTTCTTGTGGAAATTAAGGGTTTCAGTTGAGGCTAGAAAGAGATGGTGTTTTAGATACTAGAACAATTGAGTCTGCTGGTTCATTTGAGAAAACGCCTGCAATTACAAAACGAGCAAGAATACACAAGATCTTTTAGTGTAGATGAAATTATGATTGTTTAGGATTGAGAATCAACAGAAAGATGTTTTTTTAATCTGAAGGAGAGATTCTGGACACCTTGTTCAGATATTTATTTATTTTATTGTGCATATCTGAGTCAAATATGTATAGTTTTGCAGTTTTCAGGCTATAAATTCACAGGATGCCTGTCATTTGCAAATCTATTTCAAGCCATGTCAGTGTTTCTTGGTTTGTTTGTTGGTTGGCTGCTGTGTTTGGTTGTTGGTTGGTTGTATAGTAGTATTAATTAGTTTGTTGGTTGGTTTATATATTTGTTGGTTGGTTTATTTGCAGGTTTGTCAGTATATGTGTTGTCTGGTTTTATTTGTCGTTTGAATAATATGTTGGTTTGTTTGGTGGTTGGTTTATTTATTGACTGTTTTATTTATTTGTTGTTGGTTGGTGTATTTGCTGGTTACTTTATTGGTTTGTTAGGTTTATTTGTTGGTTGTTCACTTATTGGTTTGTTGGATGGTTTATATATTTAATTATTTATTGGTTCGTTTTATTTGTGGGTTTATTTGATGGTTGGTTTGTTTATTTTTGGGTGTTTTGGTTTGTGTATTGGTTGGTTTGATTGTTGATTTTTATTAAATTGTTGGTTGGTTTAATTATTTGTTGGTAGCTTTGTCTGTTAGTTTATTTGTTGTGTTGTTTTGGTTCAAGTTGTATGGTTCAGGGTGTCCATTAAAGCAATCTTGTCATGTGATTAGGACGCTAACAACAGAGTGCAGGTCCAAATGCAGGATTTATTATGAGAATGGTCAAGCAAGCAATGGTCAATACAGGAACAAACAGATGTATACGGGCAATCCAGAGTCGTGGTCAGTAAACAGGCGGATGGTCAAAGGCAGGCAGCAGACAGGAATAAACAGTAAACAAACAAAACAAAGCTAAGGTAAAAACTGGCAAAGCAAGGCAAGGGAAACACTTTGTAACGTTCACAATAACAGTTAAACAAGACTGAAACAGGAACAGCTGTGTGCGAGGTGCATGACGGAACTTGTAGTCCATACACTGGCAGATTTGTAATTCTTTAGCAAACTGCATGTTTACCAGCGATCTGCCAGGATTAGATCGCTAGTGATTGTGACAGACAGAATCATTTGAATTCTTTCTTTAGCTAAACATTTCACTCTGTAAGAACAATATTAGGCTATTTTCTTAATTGTGGCCCCCCCACACGTGTTGGCACTTTGTCAGTTTTGCTGCTAGTTAGTATTTTTACCAATTGATCCAGCACCCAGTGCTTTTCCAGCAGATCAGTGCTTGTTGGGAAATAACCCCAAATTGCAGAGAAACCAGCAGTGTTCACAATCAAACACAACACATGGGGCTGCCCAAGGACTCCCGCTAATCTTCAAAGAGTTGTGGGATGCTAATGCTTCATGCAAATCATTTGATTTCACCCAACTTTGTTGACCACATCAAAGTCACGATTCCGAGCTTCTTGCTGACCTTTCAGTGATCTGTTTTTTTTTTCTTAGTGCTTCTGTGGTTTTTGCGAGCGGTTGAACGGGTGGATGCATGTGTCTATGTGTGTTTGCGGGTTCCAGAGAAATCCAATTTTAGATAATGGAGACAGTAATTGAAATTTATTCTGCCACTGCAATTCGGACCTCCGTAATTTATCCAGCTTTCTGTAATGGATGCTGCTATGCTGTTAGCAAATGTGTCCAGTTAAAATTACACCAGAAAAGTAACAATACCAAACACGCTTCCACGCTGATACCCTCCTGTCGGTTTTTATTTGATGTGCGGTGCAATTATCTTCTTTAATGAGAGAAGGGCCATCTTCCATTTTAAAGTAGCCGTATATCTGTTTGGCATCACTGGAGACTGTAATTCCTGAGAGTCTAATATTTTAATTAGGAGGTGCTTTGAGATGGTGTTTTTTCCTCCGTCTCTTAGTAATTAGATATTGGGATTCAGTAAGTAGTCATAAAATGTGGTCTTTTGATCGTTTGACCAGCAGCAGGACTGCAGCGTTAGTGTCTTTAGACAACAGACACACAGACCTACACTCACACACAAATGGAGACATTATCACCAAGGCTGAAAATTTAATTTGAAACTCCAGTGCCTTTTGGAAATCAAGAATGTTTTATCAGGCAGCGCAGCTTTTGCTGTGTTAAAGCAGTCAGTCGGAAACAAATTACTTAAGCGCAGAAGGAAGCAAGAGGAAACCAGAAGTTAAAGAATACCATTGTTTTCATTTAAATTCTAGTTTATTTAGTTTTAGTTTGTCCATTTTATTTGTTTTTGTCCTTTCATTTCCATTTCAAATAGCATTTAAAAAATACATAAAAAATAACTATAACAAATATGCAAATATACATATAAATGCTTCTTTATATATTAGACAATAATAACAAAAAATCATAATAAAAAAAATCAATAAAATATCAAAGGGAAATAAATATTTCTATATTAGTTTCTATAGAGTTTATTATTATAGCGCTTTTTACAATAATTATTGTTTCAAAGCAGCTTTACACAATATTGCATTACATCAAATTAAGTTAAAGTTATGTGGAATATCTCGACAATTCCATGCGTGTTCAATAAAAAGGTCAGGAGAGGGTTTTCTTTAATGCCAAGAATATTAGTAATTTATTAGACACAAATGATTAATTTGATATTCTGAGCTCTGGGTCACATCTGTTCCTTACGTTACACCAATACAATACAAAAATTACATTCGGGAGGTCCGCAACAACCCTTAATATCCCTGACTCCAGTATTTATACACAATTGATATTAAAAGGTGGAGTTTTGGTGGAATTCAATCAGTCAATCATTCTGCAGTTCCCGCACCCAGGCATATTTCCTCTTTCTGCAAACTTCTCTGCGCACATCTCATTATATAGGAAAGCTAAGTGAGAAATGAAAGTTATTTTCAAATATAGATGTCGCTCTATCTTTTCAGCCAGTGGCAGGAAACTTCTACTTCTGCAAAAGTGCTTTATTGGTATGCAAAGCATATCACACTCAGAGAAGTTTGGTTACTTGCAGTTTTAAAGCATAGGTCAATGTTTCTCAACCACGTTCCTGGAGGACCACCAGCTCTGCATATTTTTCATGTCTCCTTAACCAAACACATCTGATTCTGATCATCAGCTCTGATCATCAGCTCATTAGCAAAGACTGAAAGGCCTGTAATGGGTGTGACAGACAAAGGAGACATCCAAAACATGTAGTGTTGGTGCTCCTCCAGGAACGTGGTTGACAAACACTGATATAGGGGATGTCTATGTGTACTTGTTTAATGAAGAGTGTTTGTGTATTAAGTGTATGTATTGTCTTCAAAGTCCTCGATGGTTGGCATCATCTCTATATAGCAAATGTTCTTATACAGTATGTTTATTATAATGCCGGGTCACAGGGGCAGCAGTCTTAGGAGAGAACTCTAGACTTCCCCCTCCCCAGACACTTCCTTCAGTTCCTCCAGGGGGATCCCGAGGCATTCCCAGGCCAGCCGAGACGTAGTCCCTCCACCATGTCCTGGGTCTTCCCCAAGGCGATGTGGAGGAGCAGCGGCTCTACTATGAGCTCCTCCCGGGTGACAGAGCTTCTCACCATATCTTCGAAGGGTGTGCCCCACCACCCTGCGAAGGAAACTCATTTCGGCTGCTTGTATCCAAGATCTTGTGCTTTCGGTCATGACCCAAACTCATGACCATAGGTGAGAGTAGGAATGTAGATTGACCCGTAAATCAAGAGCTTTGCCTTACGGCTCAGCTCCTTCTTTACCACAACGGACCGGTACATCGACTGCATTACTGCTGCCACTGCACCAATCCGCCTGTCAATCTCACGTTCCATCCCTCACTCACTCGTGAACAAAACCCCAAGATACTTGAACTCCTCCACCTGGGGTAAGGACTTTCCTCCAACCTGGACATAGCAAACCACCTTTTTTCAGGTGAAGCACCATGGCCTCGGACTTGGAGGTGCTCATTCTTACCCCAGCCGCATTACACTCAGCAGCAAACCGCACCAGTGTATGCTGAAGGTCCATGTTCAATGAAGCCAACAGAACAACATCATCTGCGAATAACAGAGATGAAATCCTGTGGTCCCCAAACCGGACCCCCTCCAGCTCAAGGTTGCGCTTTAAAATTCTGTCCATAAAAATTATGAACAGAATTGGTGACAAAGGGCAGCTCTGCTGGAGTCCAACATGCACTGGAAACAAGTCTGACGTATTGCTGGCAATGCGAACCAAAGCGCCTCTGACCCCCTACTCCCAGAGCACCCTCCACAGAATGCCATGAGGGACACGGTCGAAATCCTTCTCAAAGTCCACAAAACACATGTGGACTGATTGGGCATACTCCCATGAACCCTCGAGCACCCTGGTGAGGGTATAGAGCTGGTCCAGTGTGCCACGGCCTGGACGAAAACCAAATTTATTATAATGTTACATGTATAAACATGATGAGTCATGTCAAAATTATTGACTATAATTGTTATAGTCATGGTCCAGTCATGGTTTTTGTTGCAATGGTGTAGTGGTTTGTGGATCAACAGTGCTTATGGTGACCCGAGTACGATTTCTGCCTCAAGGTCCTATGCCAATCCTTTCCCTCTCTCAGCACCCCATGCATTCCTGTCAATATTCCCTACTGTCCTATCCATTAAAGATGCCCCCCCCCACCCCCCCAAAAAAAAGAAAAAGAAAAAATATATGTATAAATTTATTGAAATAAACAAATGGAAAATCTCAGTTAAAAATTATATATTTTTAGGACATTGCATAATTTATTTGTATGTACATATTGTATAATACTGTCTATATACAAAAATGTGTGTATATATAAGTTCTCCCCTTTAATCTTTATATCTGCAAATCCCTCAATGCTCAACAGTATATATCTGTCCAGAGATTTTCTGGCTTGACAAACGTCCAGACAGTGATTATGTCACTCACATGTAGGTTGTGGTACAGTAATTGATAAATGAGGGCTGTGTTTGTTACTGACAGCTGGCTTGCTTGGCCTTTCTCCCCCTGCTAGCTCAACCTTCACGGCCCTGAAATAGCCAATTACTGCAGCCGCTATTGGACTTAACAGACCAATGAGCAAATGGCTGTCCTGGGACCAGACGGAGGTGCACAAAACCCAATGTACAGTTGGGGCCGATGCACCTGATCCCACAATTCTTTGTTCTATTACATGTGTCATTCGCAGATCAGTGAGGGATTCGTGTCCTGGCTGATGGCCGTCTCACTGACCGCCTTTGACCCGGAGACTTATGGTCTGTGAGGGTCTCCTGCTTTGGTATAAATCAGCTTTTAATTAGACATAAGGAGAATGGGAAGTGGTGTAATGCTCTCATAAGGCAGTGGACTGGGACCTTCTGCAGAGAGAGGAGCTGATGGAGTGATATTACTGCTCCGGTGCTGCTTATTAGGGTTATCTTTCTGGAAATATGTTGGGGAAAAAAGTAAATGGGATCATTAGGACAGTTGGCTGGCTGGCTGGCATCATCACACTGTATAGTGTCTGTTTTATTTTATGTTATTTTTGTATTTTTCAGATATTTTAGAAATATAATAATAATAATAATAATTATTATTATTATTATAATAATTATAATTATAATAATAACTATTTGCTATATTATTTATATTCGGTAAACTATTTATTAAGTAAATAATAAAGTATATTTGTAATATTTAAGTATATTATAAATTACTTTTTTATGTCAAAAGGTAAAAACTAAAAGGAACAAAAATAGAAAGACATTTATTTTAGATAATAAAATAATAACATTAATAATAATAATAATAATAATAATATTTTAGTTAAAAGTAAACAACAACAACATTAATAATAATAATAATAATTTTATCTAAAAGTAAACCACTAATAATAATAATAATAACAATCATAATTTGTTTTATCTTAAAGTAAATAATAATAATATTAATAATAATTTTATCTACAAGTGAACAATAATAATAATAATAATAATAATCACAATAATATAATGATGATAATAATAATAAAAATTATTATAATGTTAGATCTAAAAGTAAATAACGTTAATAATAATAAAATAGTAATAATAATAATAATAATTGTTATATCTAAAAGTAAATAACAGCAGCAGCAGCAACAACAACAACTACAACAACAACAACAACAACAGCAATAATAATAATAATAATAATAATAATAATAATAATAATTGTTATATCTAAAAGTAAATAATAATAATAATAATAATAATAATAATAATTATTATTATTGTTATGTCTAAAAGTAAACAATAATAATAGTAATATTAATAACTTTTATATCTAAATCAAATAATAACAAAAACAACAACAACAACAACAATAATAATAATATACTTTAAATATAGAAAATAATGTACTGTTTATAAAATGTGAATCTAGACTATTATTAAGGTTAATAATAATAGTGATTCTGCCAATAATCTTTTATTACATCTATTAGATTGTAATTATAAATCTAATTTTACCCTGTAAGACCTAAGATATTAAAAAATAGACAGACAATTAGAATTTTCTGGAACTGAGATGTTGATTAAACCATCTAGCAAGATCAAAAACACTTTTTTCCATATATCATATTTTTTTTTGTATCACATTTGATACATCAGGCATTTGAGCAACTTTTTGCTCACAGTAATATAATTTTAATTACAAATAAAATATTTTTCCCTTAACGTTTTGACAACAAAGAACATTTCATGCAGTTTTTCTTTCTGTTTTATGATTTATATCAAATCATATACAACAGGTTTTTAATCAGTATTTATCCAGTTGATATAGGTTTTAGAAACTCATGTATCAAATATATGTGCATGAAACTATTATTATTATTTTGTCTTGTTTGTACTTGTTTGTTTGAATTTGTAGTCTTTCCTGTAAATTATTCAATTTATTTGTTTTTTATGAATATATAGGCCTTTTTAGAAAGATACCTGATGCAGACGAATCTCTTTCTGAAATGACCTATAAAATATTTATAAATAAATAGGTGAAGAAGTTAAACATGAGTTTGATGTTTCTTCTCGAAGCCATACATGTATGTCCACTGTGTTTCCTTCATGGCCTTCGGTATGTTCTGCATGACTGAGGACACACTTCTAGACCTAAACTCTGTTGAACTGCAGTGCTGTGATCTGTGTCTGCACTGAGCCGTATGATAACACACACTCCACCTGCTCGTACACCGCCAGCTTCATGCCTCATTGTCCTTTTGGGCCATCAGTAACTCTTCTGAAGGTCTTTACAGTAACAGCCTTGAGTACAGTCAATGAATATGTGCTTTGCGCTTGGTTAAACATGAACCCAAAGGTCATAAGAGACTCAGAGGCAGCCAGTGCTGGGAGAAAAGGGTTATTTGAGCCAGCTTTTCTTACACTTTCTATAGGTTACAGTAATCAAGTTTGTGTTAGAGGCTGAGTCTGCTTGAAAGTGCAACTTCTTTCTCGCTGATTATAGTTTTCGGACATAATAGATGAGCTAGACTTCAATTTGATTATCTAGAGGGCAGTTTAAAGGGATATTTCACCCAAAACTGAAAATCCATAACGAAACATTTGCTCATTTACTCATCCTCTAGTTGTTTTAAAACATTTTAGAGTTTTTTTGTTGTTCTGTTGAACACAAAAGAAGGTATTTTTAAGAATGTTGAAAACCTGTAGCCATTGACTTCTATAGTAGGGGAAACAAAATAATATGTAAGTCAATGGCTACTAATTTCCAGCATTCTTCACATTGTATTCTTTTGTGTTCAACAGAAGAAAGAAACAAGTGGAGGGACTTTAAATGACTTAAATTTTGTGAACCCTCTCTTTAACTAATAGTATCTGGATGCAGCCTTTATGATGCAAGCTGAGATTGCATCACTCAGCGATGCAATGTCAGACACAATGCACTCAAATGGAGCGAGTGACGTCACTGTGAGGGGTAGGGTTAGGGGTGGGGTTAGGTGAGCCCATTAAAAAGCATTGGATGCAGCTCAGATTGCATCTGCACTAGGTCTGCATCCAGACCCCTCTCTCTTTAACAGTGATAATAGTTTAATTATTATTCCTTTGAAACCTTTAACCATTGACTTCCATAGTATTTTAACTTCTATGGAAGTCAATGGTTACCGGTTTCCACATTCTTCAAAATATTTTCTTTTGTGTTCAACAGAAAAAATGCACGAGTAAATTTTCATTTTGGGGTCAACTATCCCTTTAAGATGATTGTATAAAGCTGTCGGAGCATCATTTAAAGGGATAGCTCACCCAAAAATAAAATGTGTTTTGTTTCACAAAGTTTTTACACTTTGCAGGAAAGAAATGGAAGTATTTATATAATTTAGTTGTTAAAGGGATAGTCGCTTAAAGTTCGCTTAAAGTTCTAGGTTTAACACAAATAAGATATTTCAAAGAATGTTGGAACCTGTAGCCATTGACATCCATAGTAGGGGGAACTAAATAAGTCAATGGCTACCAATTTCCAGCATTCTTCACATTGTCTTCCTTTGTGTTCAACAGAAGAAAGGGAGAGTAAATGACTGTATTTTTTAAAATCTTCTGAAAAACACTTCCTGTAAAAACAGTTGTGTTCTTAACTCTCTTGTGTATTTAAGCATAATATTACATTTTTTTTTTGTTTTTGTTGTTTGCAGACTCCCTGGTTTTTAACAGGGGTTTTCTTTTGTTTTGAGTCAATTATATGTCTCATTATGGTTTTCTCTGGTGCTCTGGCCAGATAATTGTCGACCCAGTCAGCTCGTATTGAAGTGAACAGTAAATCTGCACAGATGAAGAAAGAATTACATGCCTCAGCTTGTGGGATTTACAGTAACACGGTAGGTTTATGTCTGCTTTATCAGCTTTAGTGGTTCTGAAAAGCTTGGCCTGATATTTGAGAAACTAGAGTTCTGGTTTCTATTAAACTAATAGTGTTATTTTAATATATTTTTAATAATATACAATTTTTTTTTTTTTTATTAGAATCTAGAATGTTTATTTATTTATTTATTTATTTATTTTAGCAGCTTTATCGGCTGCTTATTGAGATGTTCTGAAAAGCTTAGGTGCTTAAATGTTATATTATAAAAAGATACTCAATATAATTTTAGTAATTAGTAGTTATTAGTATATAATTATTAGTTATTATATAATTATATATATTATCTTGTTATAATATAATAATTATTTGTATTTATTTGATGTTTCATAAATAGTTTAAATAAGTACAGTTTTCATCCAGATTAAGCTATTAATATAATGTTTATTTTTTGTTAATTTAAGGTTAATTTATCTTAATATAACAAAGTCAAATGAAGTTTTTATTTATTTTATGAATTATTTGTTAATAAAATAACACAGAGTTGCCAATCAGAACTGTAAATATATGTAAATGTATATTTTTAAATCGACCATATTTTTAAAATAATTTCTAGATGTTTGCAAATATTTATTTTCTGCTTTTTTTTTGTATTTATTTATTTGTTTATTAATTAATTAATTTATTTATTTATTTCAACATGATGTTTGGCAAAGAGAGTTTTCATTCAGGTTGCAACATAAATGCAACTTGTTTGTTTGCTATATGTAAATAAAGCACATTGGGGTTTAAAATGTATAGAATCAATAAATGGGCATGACAAAATGTAATTTTATTTTATTTATTTTTTTGCGGGTGAACTATATATTAATCTGTGAGTGTGATGTATCCGAATGACAATAATAATCAAGTGCAGATGCACAGCACACTTCCTATTAAGTGGACTGTTGCTGATGGCACATGCACAATGAAATCTGTCTCAATGACAATAAAACGAGGAGCAACTGCCACCTCGGAGATAAAACAACTGTCACTTACAGCCTTTATTCTGCTGTCTCTGGATCAGTCAAGCCCTATATGCGCTTTCAGAAAGATAAAAGCTGCTCCGTTCATCACGCGCTCCGTCCATCCATGGCATGTGGAGCCATGGCCGTATGGGCATATGTCATCTGTCAGGCCTGTTTTAAATAAGCGCATTCATGCTTTTGTGCGCCGACAGCACTGGCAGGAATGGAGGAGCACCGTTGCAGCTCCATTTCGGAGATAAATCTCACCTCTCCACCTCTCTGTCACCAACTCCGTCATACAGCACGGTCGCTATGACAACCGCAACAAGGATGAGGGAACGATTTTGAAGAGCGGGAGAGAAAGAAAAAAATCATAACAGCCACCGCTCCATCAAGTGGATTTCCATTCATGCGTCTTTGCTCGGCCTTATTCGAAAATCGATGCTCAACCTTGGAGATGGAGGTTTGGCCATTGCTTATTAGGTGTTCTTTTATGGTGAAGTGCATATTATTTTTGTACACCAGATTAACTTATATTTACTCAGTTGTTTGTTGACTACTGTAATTACACCATTTATGGGTTTATCTCCTACATAGGTGTGAATATTGAGCCTCCTGGGCAACATCAAGACATTGAGATCGGTCAGTCACTTTCCAGTTGACCAATAGCAAAGGTTTGGGGTTGTGGCTACTGTAGTGGACAGGTTAAGCCAGAGGGTGTTTACCTATGCTGCGTTTTAAACTGCAAACGCATCTCTGAACGATAGAATACCCTTACAAAGGTACTTTAGAGTAATTTCCCAAAAATTGGGTATATGATTTTGAGGATTGCGAGAAAAAAAATTGGAAGGAGTTGGAGTTGGAAGGTCTGACCATTGCTTATTAGGCGTTCTTTAGCGGTGAAGTATTGTGCTGCGTTCACACCAGACGCGGAAGAAGCATCAAGCGCGAGGGGTTTACATGTTGATTCAATGCAAAGATGCGAATAGACATCCTGTGGTGTGGTACGCACAAATGAGGCAGCGCGAATGACGCGATTTGCTCAAATGAAGTTTAGCGTTTTGTGCAATTTGATGCGCTTAATGCGGTAACCAATCAGGAGCTTTCTCTTGTAGGGGGGTGCTTTTGACATAGCGCCTGTTGTTGGTGTCCCGGGGGGAAATCCTCCTGCCGACACCGGACAACAGTTGATCAAACTGGGCTCGGCTAAGTCAGAAGCACTGCTGAAAGCCTCCATCATCCAGGTTTAGTTTCTGGAGGAGTTTATGAACTCACAGAACTGGTTGCACCTTTGAAAGGATCTAGAGGACTCAGACACGGCTCCAAACAAATCAATGCTGTTTTTCAGCCTTCATAAAGCACATAAACACAGTTATTCCCTCAATAACATCCATGTTAGCCATTTAGCAACGAAGCTAGGGTCACCAGGCAGACAGAAGCCCTGCCCATGATGTGAATCCGCGTCTATTGTGAAGTGAATTTGACGCACGAATTAAGTGGATTTCATGCACGAATGAAGCGAGTGAACTCAAAAAGTTCACGCGTCTTTTATGCACGAATATCGCGATTTATCCACACGTGCCGCATCTGGTGTGAACACAGCATTTACGGTGAAGGTGTATTATTTTTTTATGTCAGAATATGGCTACTGTAGCGGACAGGCTGAGCCAGAGGGTGTTTAGCTATGCTGCATTTTAAACTGCAAACACATCTCTGAAATTTTGAATACAAGTAATTTCCCCAAAATTCTGAAAAAGAACCGGGGGAACAATTTTGAGAATAGATATATAGAATAGATAATATTTTCATTCATGCGTCTTTGCTCGGCCTTACTCGAAAATCGATGCTCAACCTTGGAGATGGAGGTTTGGCCATTGCTTATTAGGCTTTCTTTAATGGTGAAGTGCGTATTATTTTATGCATGCCAGAATAAATGATATTTATTTAGTTGCTTGTTGACTACTGTAATTACACTATTTATGGGTATATCTCCCACAGAGGTGTGAATACTGAGCCTCCCGGGCAACATCAAGACATTGAGATGGTTTAGCGACTATAGCAGACAGGTTGAGCCAGAGGGTGTTTAGCTATGCTGCATTTTAAACTGCAAACGCAATTCTGAATTTTTTTATTTGAGTAATTTCCCAAATATTCTGAAAACTAACTGGGGGAGCCATTTTGAGGATAGAGAGAGCTACTGTAATTACACCATTTACAACATTTATGGGGTTATCTCCCACAGAGGTGTGAATACTGAGCCTCCAGGGAGACATTGAGATCGGTCCACTCAAATCTTTCAATCACTTTCAAGTTGACCAATAGCAAAAGTTTGAGGTTGTGGCTACTGTAGTGGACAGGTTGAGCCAGAGGGTGTTTAGTTATGCTGCATTTTAAACTGCAAACGCATCTCTGAAATTTAGAATATGCATATAAAAAGCACTTCAGTGTCATTTAAAAAAAATAAAAAGTGGCTGGGGGTATAATTTTGAGAATCGAGGAAGAAAGGGGAAAATCATAGCTAACAGTGGATTTCCATTCATGCATCTTTGCGCTGCCATACTTGAAAAAACAGTGATCAACCTTGAAGTTAGTTTCTGGTTTGGCCATTTCTTGTGAGGCTTTCTTCAAAGTATATACAGTTTTTACTGTCAAAAATATTCCCATAACCTTTAACAGGCATCATAACCACCTGGTTGACCTTTTGACCATAGGTTATTATTAAAAAATATAGCTTAGATTGATGTCAGGAGCACAGCTTAATCAAAGAAATGGGCCTAGAAAAATTCATATTGTGGCGAAAATTACATAATGTGACTTTAAACCATAAATGAGCATCCAAAATGATAAATACACTTCCAAAAGATATTGTAAAGTAAGAAATATGGGAAGAGTCAATTCAAACTGGACATTTTGAAGGGCCCTTGGCATTTCAAAGTGTTCAAATAATGGGCTCTCTTTGCTTTCATTATTCTTTGTCAATGATTAATTTGTGATGATGCAGAAATGGGTTCCAGGGAGCAGTTTTTTTGGTCCTCTGCACTCTTCAACCTTTCAAAAGAAAGAAAAATCATAAGAGGCAGCACTCCATTAATGCGTCTTTCCTTGGCCCTATACTCGAAAATCAATGCTCGACCTTGGAGATGGAGGTTGCTGTTTGTCCATTGCTTATGAGGCATTCTTTAAAGGTGAAATTTGAAACACTTTTTGTGTGTGTGTGTATGTCAAAATAAATTCTAGTAACCCAGTATATTGTTCATGATTACTGTAATTACATCAATCATTCGTTTATCTCCCTAAAAAGTGTAAAGAATTAATCTCCCAGCCACCATCAAAACATTGAGACATCGCTCAAATCTGCCAATCACTTTAAAGTTGACCAATACTAAAAGAATGGGGGCATGGCTACTGTAACAGACAGGTTTAACCAGAAAGAGCCATTCAAAATAATCTATTTTTTTTATCAAGCTTTAAACATAAACATTAAAAGCTTGCATCTATCAGCCAGTACCAATATGACTGCCAATATACAGTACAGTAGCATTTCACCTATACCCTTCATTGCTTCATAAATGGGTTTAGAGTATACGTATGATCCATACAGAATTGAATGCAGTCCTGGTATGGGACCATTGATGACATATACATTGGAAAAATACATTCAGATTTAGAGATGCAAACCAAAATCCAAAGACTTACCTCTGTTGTTTTAGTTGCTGGGTCTTATTGACACTTTCCGTTTATACAGGCTTTCAAGCTGATAATAAAGTTTGTTTTATGGTGCGTTTGTTGGTTTTCTAATAAAGTGTGTCGAGTCTCACTTTAGCCAGCGTAGTGTTTGTGAAACCCGAAGTGCAA
This sequence comes from Danio kyathit, assembly GCA_903798195.1. Taxonomy (NCBI): domain Eukaryota; kingdom Metazoa; phylum Chordata; class Actinopteri; order Cypriniformes; family Danionidae; genus Danio; species Danio kyathit. The sequence goes on from LR812522.1 coordinate 17,034,769, forward strand.
GATTATTGGCGAAGACATGGCTGATGCTCAAAAATATATTGAGCTGTTATGTTTAATATCCGAAGAAGGTTGTAATTTTTAATGTTAAGTGATTCCCAGAAAGCATTAGCATCTTTCCGTAGCTTTAAAATACAGAGCTCTCCTTTTTTTCCCCCAAGTCCTATGTTTATACTGTTTTAAAGGATTTTTTCTCTCTCCGATTTTGAGTCTGGTGCTTTTATGTGGTTATCTTTAAATGACGAATAATTCCCCAGGGCCACATTCGCTTTTCCTTCTCAGCTTTTTCCTTTCGCTGCCATTGTTTGCAGCACAAAAACATTTCAATAGGGTCTTTCTCTGCAGAAGTGTCTAGTTTTATTGAATGATTTTGTGTGCTCTCCCTGAGGTTAAGTATGTGTGCGTGTGTGTGTGTTCAGCGAGGCTGTGGATGCGTCTGTGAACTGATAGTGTACCACACCATACTATTAGCATATTGAAGAGGGCCATCAGCTCAAAACACAGGTCAAACTTTATTCAATGTCACAGCCATGTGGCCACTATAATACTGATTTCAAACAAATGTCGATGATTTAAAATACAAAAATAAAAGAAATAATAAATATATAGAGAGTTATTATATTATATTATATTATATTGTATTATATTATATTATATTATATTATATTATATTATATTATATTATATTATATTATATTATATTATATTATATTATATTATATTATATAAACAAAATGAAACTAATAATTTATGTTCTACAATTTCTAAATATATGCATATAAATATAATTGTTTGTATGTTTTAGTTTTGGCAATAACTTTTTCCACAAGATCTATTTTAACTCTAAATAATCTCTTCAACATTCATCTTTAGTGCTAATGGGATGCACTTCAATGGATGTTATTTGATTAATGAGATAAAAACTGTCAAACTAAATGGTTGCACGAAGGTTCAAAATCAGCTTTGTATTGACCATATTACAGAGGAGTGCTACAACCATGTTACACGCTCCTCTGCCATTACTGTGCTCCGTGATGGCGGTAAAATTGGATCACAAATGTGTCAGATAGGTCATTGTATCTTTTAGATGCTACATTGCCCTGGGGAACAAGGCTAGTAAAAGTTTTATTGGGCTGTTTACTGCAGCATTGGGCCGCCTGTATAGTGCAGAGCTGCGCCTGTGTGTTTGGATTGGTCTTACAGATCTGTTTTAGCCAGATCCACAGGATCCCTTGTTTCTGTCCAAACTGTTATGTATTGATTGACCCCCTGCTAACTGGTCGGTCCCAGAGAGGGGGCTTTATATGAATTTTAGACAGCTTCTGGCAAAACCTGAGGTCTTAAAATTCAGCCCTTCCAGCTTAATGTGCCTCCTACTGTTTTACTTTCTCTGGCACTGTTTAATTCTGGTCTTAAAATGTGTTTTGGTTGATTGGATCACAAGTAGACTGGTGAAACACGTTCTGCTTACATCAGGCGTTTTAATCTCTTTTGTCCACTTCCCTGATCTAAAATAACAAATTAACCTCAAAAAACTTACCCAGTTAGCACCTTGATGTCAAAATGACATTAAAAACACATCAAAAATGCTGTAAATTGACTAACTTGAGGTCAACAACATCAAATTGACATCTAACATTGAAGTCAAGTCTAGGGCTCTAATTAGTTTTTGGCGTGTTTTTGATGCCAGTGTTGTAGATGTCAATTTGATGTCTTTTTGACAGCTAGGTTGTTTACATGCATTGTAGGGATATACAATTCAGTGTACATTTGTAATTGAAGCTTTCAGATGAATAAAACATTTCTTATATAATATTTTTCATGTGGTTATTTTTATTTGTGGTCAAAATGGTATCAATATGTGGATGTCTACTGGATGTTAAGGTTTTGAAATCAATTGGATTAGCATTTTTGATGTGTTACATTACAATTTAAACAATGGTCTCAAACTCAATTCCTGGAGGGCTGCAGATCTGCATAGTTTAGCTCCAACCACCACCAACTCACACCTGCTTAAAAGTCTTTAGTAGTCTTGGACACCTTGATTGGATCAGCTGTGTTTGATTACGGTTGGCGCTAAACTGCAGAGCTGCGGCCCTCCAGGAATTGAGCTTGACCTACGATTTAAAAGAAATTGACTAAAGCTCTCTACAATACACACACATGCTCCCAAATCTTTATATTAAACACACAGAATAATAATTATGGTACCTGTATGTCCAGGATGCACTGAACTGAGCTGAATCAAAGACTCTACAGTAGAATACACAAGACATGTCACTCGTATACTTTTGAATAGGGAAAAGTGTAACTGTCAATATGGCAAATGAAGTCCCACCTTCTAGTACAGGAGCCAATCAGCGATCGCTATATGGTGAATAAAGCCCGCCTTCTAGTACAGTAGCCAATCAGCGATCGCTATAGAATGACAATTCTCAGGGTAGGGGCTCTGACCAGACGTGAGTTTCTGCAGATTTTGTGTAAGTCGAACATTTAGAAATGAAACTAAATAGACAGTTGTTGTTTAATTTTATGAGTTATTCGTAATATGAAATGTAATCATAAGCTTGGCAAATAGTTATGAAGAATTTGATGATGCCTGAGAGGCGTTTCAAAGATGGCCGCCGAGTGAAATGACTTGCCTTAAAGGAACTTTGGCTGAATTAGAACACAGATTTCCGTCTCACTTTAATGTCTGAGCTTTGAAATGAAATCAGCGTTACAGAAATTAGAGGAATGAAGAATTGCCATATTTTATTTAATGTAATTCACTATCTTTTTTTAATTATCATTTCATGCATCATTTACTGTAGACAAAGGGACTACAAAATAGTATATACAAAAAGAAACAACCAAAACCCAACCTAAATTATTATAAACATGATCTTTTATTGCTATTATGGTCTTTCAAGAACAAAAATATAACCTTAAAGCTATTATCGAAGTCCTGTACTTGTATCCCTGGTAGCTCTATTGGTCTTTAGTGAACCACTCAACCTCATTGGCATTTAGGCAAAAAAAATCCAATCAAATGCATCTTCAACGCCCTCTGAAAGTGGTCAAAAGTGGATAAGCTCAATGCATTTCACACCCTGTTTACACCCATAATAAAAGCCCATCTTAACCCCACATACACCGTAAACAGGGCCAACCAGTATTCATTAGTCCCCTGCTTACCGCCCTGCCCTGTACTAAGAGGGTTTCAAATGAATTTAGTCAGCTTCTAGCCCAACCTGAGCTCTTAAAATCCAACACTTCCAGCTTAATGCACCTCCCGCTGATTTAGTTTCTCTCAGGAGAGACGCCACACGCCGCTTCAAGCCCCTGCTGACTGTGCATATTGTCACCTTCTGCTTAACTTCACCATAAAAGCCTCTTTTGTATGTAAATCCTCAGTGCGATAAAGTTTAGCTGTTAGGGGAAGCGTATGTGTTCCAGCTTATGCCACTGAGTTGTGGATAAAAGAGTGTCCAGGGAGGAAGCAAGAGACTATGGCGGTTGTGTCTTATCGCAGAAGCAGATGTGAAGCACCGTTTGACCGTCATAGAGAAACATGAACAGCTCATAACCAGACTACCAGATATCTGAATATCTGCTTTAAATCCAGACAGGGGCTTGCTGGAGTCTGACAAATCTGAGCCCAGTTATTTATAAATACAGCTATGTTACAGACAAACTATTCGTTCGTTCGTTCGTTCCTTTGTTCGTTCATTCATTCATTCATTCATTCATTCATTCATTCATTTATTCCATTCTTTTTTTTTTTTTTTTTTTGATTAGTTTTTTTTGTTTGTTTGTTTAATTGGTTTCTTTTTTGGTTTTTGTTTGATTTGGTTGAGTTTTTTTTTGTTTTGGTTTGATTTTTTTTATTTAATTTGTTTGTTTTTTGTTTTTTGTTTGATTTGGTTGGGTTTTTGTTCTGTTTTTGTTTGATTTGGTTGAGTTTTTGTTCTGTTTTAGTTTGATTTGGTTGACTTTGTTTCGTTTTTGATTGATTTGGTTGCATTTCTTTTTTTTTTGATTTGCTTTATTTTTTTTTGTTTTTCTTTGATTTGGTTGTTTTTGTGTTTTTTATTTGCTTTTTTATTAGTTTTTTTTATTTTTGTTTTTTGGGGTTTTGTTTGATTTGGTTGGATTTTTGGGGGGATTTGTTTGATTTGGTTTGCTGTTTGTTTTGTTATTTTTGTTTGTTTCTTGTTTTTTTGTTTGTTTGTTTTGTTGAATTTTTTTGAGTTTTGGTTTTGTTGTTTTTTGTTTCATTTGGTTGGTTGATTTAGTTGAGTTTTTTTGGGGTTTGTTTGTTTCTTGTTTTTTTTGTTTTGTTTTATTGAATTTTGGTTATTTTGTTTGTTCTGTTTGTTTGTTTTGTTTTGTTTGGTTTTGGTTTGTTTTCGTAGTTTTGTTTTGATGTTATAATTTAATATTAATTACTATTTTTTCCTAATATTAACTAATTAATTAATTATTGTGCTTAGAATTTAAATCAAAATTTCAGTAACACATCAAGTTAATATCCATATGAGAATGTATGTAGTTGTCATTTAAAATAATAGAATAGTCAAAATTCTTAAAATAGTATAAAAATGAAAACATGAAAACTTGATGATGATGATGATGATGATGATTATTATTATTATTATTATTATTATTATTTAATATGTTTTGTTTAGTATTGGGTGACACAGTGGCTCAGTGGTTAGCACTGTCACCTCACAGCAAGAAGGTTGCTAGTTCGAGTCCTGGCTGGGCCAGTTGGCATTTCTGTGTGGAGTTTGCATGTTCTCCCCGTGTTGGCGTGGGTTTCCTCCTGGTGCTCTAGTTTCCCCCACAGTTCAAAGACATGCGCTATAGGTCAATTGAATAAACTAAATTGGCCATAGTGTATGTGTTTGAATGAGTGTTTATGGGTATCTCCCAGTACTGGGTTGCAGCTGGAAGGGCATCCACTGCGTAAAACATATGCTGGATAATTTGATGGTACATTCCACTGTGGTGACCCCTGATAAATAAAGAGTCGAAGGAAAATGAATGAATAAATGTGTAGTACTGTTCTGTGTAAGATGTTTCACATACAGTACCTCCCATGGCAAAAAAAAAAGATTTACACACCCTTGACTGTTTATTGTCTGTTGCCTGTGTTTATTGTCTATGTCTGGATGATCTACAGCTGTTTGTATGTTTTGTGATCATTGTTAATAAGAAAAATCCTCAATTTTTTTAAATTGTAATGTTTACAGCTTCTTCTCTATACTTTATTACTTTGAGTTTTTACGGCTGAGTTGTGGATAAAAGAGTGTCCAGGGAGGACGCAAGACACAATGGTGATGGTGTCTTATCACAGAAACAGACATGAAACACAGTTGGACTATCGTAGAGAAACACAAGCAGCTGAAAGCTCATAACCAGACAGAAGTACATGCGAATATCTGAATATCTGCTTTAAACCCAGAGAGGGGCTTGCTGGAGTGTGACAAATCTGCACCCAAGCCTCCAGCTCAGTCTGGTGGGTATAAGCTTAGATTAGGCTGCTTAAATGGCTTTTTAACCACACCTCTGATAAAGATCAGTTTCACCACGCTGAACACAACAGGCTGTAGGAAGATGAGGAAAGAATGACAGAGAGAGAGAGAAATGTTGTCATGTTTGTTTACTTGAGCCACAATTTCAGCTCATCATTTGATCTCTCTTGCACATCAGTAATCAAGTTAAGCTCTGACATTATATGGAGGAGCAGCTGGCGTGGACATATGTTTGCTTTATTATCTGTATGAAGAAATACCACAGACTTATGTTGTTTTAGGTACTTATAATAAACAAAACCAAGTCTAACTGACAAAATATACATGTATGTTAAGTATGAATGAATGCATGTTTGGTTGTTTTTATTTTTATTTTATATATAGAATTTGGGCGGTACGGTGGCGCAGTGGGTAGTGCTGTCTCCTCACAGCAAGAAGGTCGCTGGTTCGAGCTCTGACTGGGTCGGTTTGTAATTCTGTGTCCAAAGACATGTGCTGTAGGTGTATTGGGTAAGCTAAATTATCCGTAGTGTATGTGTGTATGTCCTGGCCCTCCAGGTTGGGTTTGAGCGTTGAGCTAACGACCTACCTCATAAAAATTAGATGTTACAAAACACCAACATGGTGCGGCTAAATATCAACTTTGATATAAACGGCCAAGGGAGTAAGTAAGTAAGTAAGTATATCAATTTAATATTTTTTTTTTATATTTGACATTACTTATTTTAATTAATAAATATTTAGAATAAAAACATAAGAATATGTGTCATTTGAAATAAGAGAATGGTGAAGTTATAGTAATAATTAAAGCCATAAAAATCTAAGCTTAAAAAATATTTTTCATTTAACGAATTGTAATGAATTGTATTAATAATAATAATAGTAATAATAATAATAATAATTAATAATAATAATAATAATAATAATGTACTGCAATGCATTAGTACAAAACAAAGTTAGTAAAAATAAAATATTTTTATTTTATTTTATTTTATTTTATTTTAAATAAACCTATTGTGTGTATAAAGTGCAATGCAATGGAATTTAAGGACAATAAAAACAATGCGAAAAAATTATCTATTACAATAAAATAAAAATGCAATTAAATAATAAGCAATAAAATTCAATAAAATGCAAAAATAAATTATATTTAAAGTGGTTTATGTGTATGTGATCAAATGTTTTGTTTGTTATAATTTAATATTAGTTTATTTGGATATTTTATATTATTTTAATTAATAAGTGTTTAGAATTAAAAAAACCATGAGAATATATGTGGTAGTATTTTTATATTATCTTAACTTTCTATTTATTATTATTATTTTGTGTGTGTGTGTGTGTGTGTGTGTGTGTGTGTGTGTGTGTGTGTGTGTGTGTGTGTGTGTGTGTGTGTGTGTGTGTGTTGCGGACCTCTTGGCCAGGTCACCCTTGTAAATGAGATCTTGATCTCAATGGGTTTTTATCGGGTAAATAAAGAAACATATGTATAGTTTTCACTTGAAATAACAGAACAGTGCAGTAATAGTATTAATTAAAGCTATAAAAATCTAAAATAAAAAACATTTCAATTTTTTTTAACTAATTGTAATAATTATGATACTAATATCATTAATAATAATAATAATAATAATAATAATTATTATTATTATTATTATTATTATTGTTATTTTATACATTTTTAATTGATATTGATATATTAATGTAAATATTAAGTTTAAAATATTAATATCATATCATAGATTCACTAAATATAAGCAAAAATATTATAATAATATAATAATGAAATAATATCTATCATCTAAAGTGATTTTTTTTCTTTTCTTGATGAGATTCATTCAGGCACTCAGAGACTCTGGATAGGAAGTGTGAAGTTGCTCAATTAACACAATAAACTTCTAAGCCATACGCACAGCAATTTCAGACATCTGTCCACACACAACTTGACACCAACCGGACACTCCTCTAATAAGGAGAAGGAGACGCAGATCTGAGAAAGACAGAGAAGCACACAGAAAGGCATTGGTTTACCATCGCCCGGCTGTTGGAATGAAACCGTAGCTTTATCTCAGCCACGGCCAGCAGTTTATTTCAGCAGCTAATGGAAGGCATCTCACGTTTGGCACAGATGCTGTTTGGGCTGTAAAGGGGCCTCCGGTGCTGCTTCCAATCCCACCAGCGGAGACTGGGAGCCGGAGGGGGCACCAGGGAAGCCCCATAATGCGTTTTATGAGAAGTGCTCTATTGAGTTAAAGCATCAGAGATGGAATTGGGCTCCAGCAGCGCTTGTGTGTTTGTGTTGGTGGGTTATCGAGCCCTAGGGCAACTACTGGGGCGGTCCGTTATGTCTGTCTGTCTGTTTGTGTGTGTGTGATTGCGTATGTGTGTGTTTGGAATGATCCATGGAGGTCATTGTTACTGCAGTGTAAGGTGAGATTCAACTGGGTGAGTTTCAGTTCGTCTGTCTGGCCTGAATCAAGACACATGGCTGATTATATAATTGCAGAATCAGAGCAAAAGATCTTAGGCCCCGTTTACTCTAATACAATTTAGTTTTAAAACGGCACCACTGAAAACGCACATCACATGACCACACACTCTCTGGCATGTGTTGCAGTGATGCAGGTGCTTTGAGCACACCTCCTCAGATGAGAGCAGTGCAAGTCCAAAAGTTCATCAAGGATATACAGCTTGATCTCATCTCACTATAGTTGTTAAATGTGATATTTAATTCATCTCTCTATCTAACGACTCTTAGGTCTTTTGTGTTTATTACTTGTTCTCAGGTAACATATTTTGGCTGAGCGCAAAAATAAGTTAATATATTATTTTATATAACCACGTACACTGATTCTGCACATTTGACTGATTGCTTGCCTTTATTTTCTATAATGTATAAACTTATTGTACGTTATACTATTCTAGTGGCCATTAATAATTATTAAAACTGATATTCAGCAAAAGAGACAGGGTATGTTTCATATTTTTTAATGAAAATTAAAGAAGGCAGCGATGTTATAGGCTCCGTTTTGTTATAAATATGCAGTGAAGATGACAGTCATATAAATATGCAGCTACACGACGCCTTAACATTTCTGGTGTCTGTTAATTTGTTAAAATCAAAATGAAAATAGGCAGTTCCTTATATCATGTTTTCATTTTATTGTTAAGAAAGTGAAACAGCGTAGCCAGTGTGATGCGAAGGGCGTGTCCTTGAGAGTTTGATTTCCATATCAAACTTGCGAAGTCTAAACTTAAGGATACAAGACTGAACTTTGTGCAATTAATATTGAGGGAAAAGCCCCAATCAGATAGGCGAATGTCTGCAGCCACGCCTCCGTTTGTAGATGTCTCCATTTTCCCCCATCCACACTGACACAGAGCAGTAGTGTTTTAAAACCAAAATGGCCTCTTCAACGTTTTCAAAATGTTTTTCGGGCCTCAAAAACTCAGGGGTAGCGTGGACAGAAGGCGTAAGCGTAGCAAAACTTATGCCTTTTAAAACTGAAATGTATTGGGCATCACTTTGTATGGGCAAACTCGGTCCTGAGGGCCGATGTCCTGCACAGTTTAGCTCCAACTCTAATCAAATACAACTGCTTATGGATTATAGATCCGAGCACGATTGCTGGTTTCACATACAGTATGCCAAACGAATCGCGCTAACTGGGCAAACGAGACAGGTTCCGAAACAAAAGTCTAGGTGTGAAAGCATCCAAAGAGATCAAATTTAGTGCAAATGTTAACACATTATTGAAATGAAAGCAGAATTTCTCACTGATCATACAGTGGGTTGTTTAAAAGTCTTTTAAACATTATTTCTTTAGAGTTTAATCATATACTAGAATGTGGAATTTTTGGCTAAGAAGTGAAATACTCTCAATTCTGTTACCATCAAACTATTTTACCAAGATAGATCAACAGTGTTGACAGTATTTCTCAATGCTGACAAACAATAATGTAAAGAAAGAAATCAAAATTAAAAGTAAAAAGACATTAAACTTGCATTTGGCAAGCACTGATTTGTTAAAACTGAACCTGTTTTGAACAAGATACTGAATTTCTGCAATGCATGTATCGCAATAATAGAATCACCCACATGGCTAGACCTGGACACTTTTGGAGGGTCAGAAGATGCATCTGAAGTCAGTGTTGGCTAAACTGATGTTTGTGTGTAGGCAGTTAAAATGTCTGACATGTACAGGATTGCCAGACTCGGGTTGACCTTGCAGTTGAAAAGTATTTAGCTGTGCTTCTTTGTGTAAACTGAATTGGTAACATTTTTGGCATACTGACCTTCTGTTCATGATTTACTATTTTTTTATGGTGAGGTAGAAAATTGATTTGACCTTAAGGGTTCACTGTGGAAAATTATATTCACGACTTTGGGCTTTGTGTCAGCAAGCTTTAGGTGAACTCACTGATATGAAATTAGGCAACAGCGCATTGGAGTAAACTGTTTTAAAATAATTATGTATTGTAAAAAATAATTAATTTGCATTAATTGTTATATTATTAATTCTTGTCTCTCAATTGTATTATTAGTTTATTATTATTTATATATTGAATTAAACAAATCTATTTACCGTGTGTACTTTCCTTTTTACTTATTTACATTTGTTATTTAAAAAATATATAAAATGTATATAATATTATAATCAAAATTATTATTATTACTATTAATTATAATTATAATGTAATGAATTATTAAATTAATTTTACTTACTTAGATTTTTAAAAAATTATACAGATATTTAAATATTAAATAAATATTAGTTTAAAGCTAATATTTTTTTAAAAATACATTTTTGTAATTTTAATCAATGTTAAAATATTTGTTAAATAAAAAAAAAAATTCATGTATTGATGTCAACAGGCTATATTTACCTTATTATTATTTACATATGTTATATGTTAAAATATAAAATATATAAAGAAAATATATTAATTTATTTACAAATATTTAATTTAATATTTTATAATATTACATAATTGATATGAATTAATATGATATAATAATGTAAGTATTAAGTTGAAAAATAATAATATAGCATCATATAATATAGATTCACTAAATATAAACAGGAATATTATAATAATATAATAATAAAATTATATCTTTCATCTATGTGATTTTAATCTAGAGTGAACAGGTTATATTTACCATCTTATTATTTACATATTATATTAAAATATAAAATATATAAATAAAAACATATGAATATATTTACAAACATTTAATTTTATATTTTATAATATTACATAATTAATATAAATTAATATTGCTATAATGTAAGTATTAATTTGAAAATAATATTATAATATCATATAATATAATAGACTCACTAAATATAAACAAGAATACAATAATAATATAATAATGCTTTATTATAATACTAAATACTAATCTAAATACTGTATTATTTGCATATATTATTAAAATATAAAATATATAACTAAGACATATGAATATATTTACAAACATTTTAATTTCATAGGCATTACATAATATGAATTAATATTGATATATTAAAGTAAGTAATAAGTAGAAATTATTAATATAATATCATATAATATAAAAGATTCACTAAATATAAATAAGAATAATATAATAATATAATAATAAAATAATATCTTTCATCTAGAGTGATTTTAATGTAGAGTGAACAGGCTATATTTACTTTATTATTATTTACATATATTATATATTAAAATATACAAATAAAAACATATGAATATATTTGCAAACATTTTAATTTCATATGCATTTTATAATATTACATAGCATGAACTAATATTGATATATTAATATAAGTATTAAGTTGAAACTATTATTATAATATTATATAATATTATAGATTCACTAAATATAAACAAGAATAATAATATAATAATGAAATAATATCTTTTATCTTGAGTGATTTTCATCTAGAGTCAACAGGCTATATTTACCATATTATTATTACTTACAAATCTTATACAATAAAATATTCATTCGTTTATTTTCTTTTCGGCTTCGTCCTTTTATTAATCTTGGGTTGCCATAGCGGAATGAACCGCCAACTTATCCAGCATATGTTTTACACAGCGGATGCCCTTCCAGCTGCAACCCATCACTGTGAAATATAATAAAATATAAAATATATAAATAAAAATATATGAATATATTTACAAACATTTAAATTTCATATGCATTTTATAATATTACATAGGTTTTTACATTTCTGTAATCTGCATGTGCTCTAAATGTCTGACTGTATACAGACTACTCAGTCAGTGGCAAAACATGCTTTATACATTTCTCTTTTACCCATTTTAAATCCCAAAACTTTGCTTACTTCCAAGCTTAAATTAGGTCTTGATGAATCCCATCTCGTCTATAAAGATTTTACATCACATTGCATTAATATTTCATAAGTTTATATGGCATATTGTTATGACAGATTGTCTGGGGCGCTGTGTTTTTCTTATTTTATTCATCCAAAACTCCTGCCTAAAGTATTCATGCATTTTCAAAATCATTTCTGTCTGAAGTGTCTCCATTAGGAGGGTTTTCACGTTTCTACTCCTCAACCTGGGCTCCAGCAACAGCTATACTGGTGTTTTTGCTCAGATTAATGATTCATAGCTTTAAATAATTGATGTTTTTTGGGCATTGAGATACACGACGCATTAGCCCTTTAGTCATTCTGATATCTCCATTCAGACACCACCTGCTCACGGTGCATCGGTTTAGTCTGTGTTTGTCTGAAGTTGTTCACATACTGTACGTCAACACGAGGGTCTCAAATAACACTCGAATAATAGATATCAATTACGTTATGTGTTTCTGTCTTCATAAATTCCCCTAACAATAGATAAAGATTGTCATGTAGAAATTGCGATATGATTAATCTTCTTAATCTGTAATTAACTTTATGTACTTAATCCCTTCAGACCCGAATTATGTTTCCAAAAAATGTAAAGGTAAGTTTTTTACAGTTCTTGAGGCTCCTGTAAATGAGACCAAATTATAATAATAAAAATTCAACACCCTTTAAGTATATACAGTTGAAGTCAAAATTATTAGCCCCCCTGTTTATTTTTTTCCCCCCAATTTCTGTTTAACGGAGAGAATATTTTTGTCAACACATTTCTAAACATAATAGTTTTAATAACTCATCTCTAATAACTGATTTATTTTATCTTAGCCATTATGACAGTATATTTTACTAGATATTTTTCAAGACATTTCTATACAGCATAAAGTGACATTTAAAAGCTTAACTAGGTTAATTAGGTTAACTAGGCAGGTTAGGGTAATTAGGCAAGTTATTGTATAATGATGGTTTGTTTTGTAGACTATCGAAAAATATATAGCTTAATAAGGAGCTAATAATTTTGTCCTTAAAATGTTTTTTTTTTAAATGAAAAACTGCATTTGTTCTAGCCGAAAAAAAAACACATAAGACTTTCTCTAGAAGAAAAAATATTATCAGACATACTGTAAAAATTTCCTTGGTCTGTTGTCCTTTGGGAAATATTTATAAAAGAGAAAAAAAATCAAAAGGGGGCTAATAATTCTGACTTCAACTGTATATTTTTTTTCCATTTCAATGGACATCAGGCCAGAACAGTTATACTTCCTGAACATTATACCAAATACAAAAATAAGATACATTATTGCTGGTATAATCTTGAAATCTTGAAAATCACAAACATTAACATTGTAACATTTTACTTTAATTGTGAGGTTTTTGTCGTATAGATTGGACCTTGTTAATAACAAGCTTTATCTTCATCTTCCTCATCACTCCACTTAATGTCCACATCGGATATATTTCCATCTGCTATATTCTCAAAAACTTCAAGATCTGAATATTCTGCAAATGAAAGCAATGAATTAGTATATTGATATAGTTTATATATATATATATATATATTTCAAAGTTCAATCAGCATTACTGGAGATAATTTCAGTGGCAGATTTTGTACCCATTGTCCATCCTTATGGACGGACGAATCATATTCGATTTAAAGCTTGCAATGTTAACAAATGATTTTAAACTTTAATTAGTAAGTGCAGTCCCTCTTTTTATCTATGAAATATTAGCAAACATATCAATAAATCTAAATAAAAACATTTGGTAACACTTTATTTTGATGGTCTATTTGAGTATTAGTAGACTGTCTGCTTAATATCTGCTGATACTGCTCCTTCAACAGACATTTAACTGACTATAAGAAATATTGCAAGTACATGTCAACTTACACTAACACTAACCCCAACCTAACAGCCTACTTATAATCTAATGAGAATTAGTTTGCATGTAGATGCAATGTAACTTAATTCAACAAACGGACCATCAAAATAAAGTGTGACCAAACAGTGCAACTGTGTCTTATGGCTGTGTCTAGAGTGAAGTGATGCCATGCTGCTTTTCAGTGTAGTTGATTTTTTTTCAAATTACAACATGTTGAGCCTTACCTCCATTTGATTGGATGACAATCGTCCACTCTCATGGACTGCAGGCTTTAAATTAGATGAAATGCTCAGGAACCACAAACAACAAGGGCTGACATGTGATGTCTATTGTAATGGACACATGGTCCGAAGGTCCGATGGTATTATTATTTAAATATATACTATTTTATATATTAATATATTGTGGTTACCTTTTTGTTTACATTTACTATTAAATATTATGGTTTATTTATTTATAAGTGATTTATATTGAAAAATGTTAATTTAATTATTATTTATGTATCAATGCTAATAAATGTAGCTTTTATTTACACCTTTAACATATTTTTTCATTCAAATGTATTAATTGTGTATTTTTTAAATAACATTTTAGTTATTGAAATACATAATATTTTATTTATAATATAAATATATTTAGCTTTTTACCATTTTTTGCTTTTAATTATTGCTAATTATTATAATTATATAATTTTTATTTTTATTTTACATATTTCAATAAATATTGGATATTTTCATATTCAAATAATATTTAAATTTCTTTCATAATTGTTTAAATTATTCCTTATTTTTCAATTACTATTACTTTATTATATTTAGTCTGTGTTTTCATGTAATCATCTGAACTTTTTCACAAGGATCTTAAATAACTCTCATATAAATAATAAATATCAATTACGTAATGTGTTGCTGTCTTCATGCCCCTAACAATAGATAAAGATAATCTTGTAGATATTGCTACACTATTAATGTTCTTAATCTGTAATTAACTTTATTTACTTAATTGTTTTATTATTTAAATGTATACTATTTTATATATTAATATATTGTGGTTACCTTTTTGTTTACATTTACTATTAAATATTATGGTATATTTATTTATAATTTATTTATATTGAAAATGTTTAATTAAATTATTATTTATGTGTCAATGCTAATAAATGTAGCTTTTATTTACACATTTAACATATTTTTTTTTTCATTCAAATGTATTAATTATGTATTTTTTAAATTACATTTTAGTTATTGAAATACATAATATTTTATTTATAATATAAATATATTTAGCTTTTTACCTTTTTTTACTTTTAATTATTGCTTATTATTACAATGATATATTTTTTTTTATTTTATTTGACATTTAAATAAATATTGGATATTTTCATGTTAAAATAATATTTTAACTTCTTTCATATATTTTTTTATTGTTCATTATTTTTCAGTTATTATTACCTTATTACCTTATAGTCTGTGTTTTCATGTAGTCCTCTGAACTTGTTCACAAGGGTCTCAAATAACTCTCATATAAATAATAAATCTCAATTACGTAATGCATTATTGTCTTCATAAGTTCCCCTAACAATAGGTGAAGACCATCTAGTAGATACTGTGACATGATTAATGACTGTAATCCGTAATTACCTTCATTTATTTATTATTTTACCATATGGGGCTTTAAAAAAACAAGTTGTATCATGCTTGAAGAAATCAGAAGGCCAGATGGAGATGTCTGCTGGATTGTTGTATCTCCAGACTGCTGACTCATATTAAACGTGTGAATGGCACTGAAGGGCGTTTCACATCTTCTCTGCCCTTGCTAGTAAAGAACAGAAGTGCAATTCTCAAGGTGCCTGAGCAGTACATGAAGGATCACGCACCCGCTGAGAGCAGATAAAACGAGAGTGGGAGTATGAATGCTAATGTTAACCAGTTGACGGGCATTCCTTTAGCTGTTTTTGCTAACTCAGACATGCTAGCAGGCCGTATCGGGGCTCAATAGATGCATGAGGTCACCTTTTGTAGCGTCTCTAGGCACTTTTATCTGTGATGATGTCACCTTTAGGGGTCGTCCTCAGTGACCCGTGATGTCAGCGGCTGATACTATCTGCTACAGCGCCTTCTGATCCTGCTGATGACCTCTGCCAGCTTGGTGGATATGGATTAGAACTTTGAATTAGAATGGAATGGAATGAGATTAAATGGAAAAGAATCCCTTTGATGCCTAATGGTTCTGTATTTACTATTGATTCATTTCGAGCAGTAGGTGATCTTATGTGGTTTTGTGTTTGGCTTGTACACCTTTTGATTTGTAATATATTTTAATTGTACATAATGTTAAAAAAACTCAGATGAGTTATTAGCGGTGTCTTGAATATTGATTTTGCCAACAGGGAACAGTGAATGTTAAGGTTCTGGATGATGATTTTGTGCATTTTTGTGGAAATTTAGACTGGTAAATGGAGATGAAGACTTTAAAGTAGAATGGAAATCTTAGATGAGAATGTAATGGCATTGATTGAATGAAATGAAATGAGATTTAGGTGGTTTTTACACTAGTGGGTTTTAATTTTAAAATGTGTTATGGTTACACCTGGCGTCCACATTACTCCAACATCTTTAACCTCACAAAAACTGAGCATTTTGAAAACACTAAAGAACTCTTTGTATTTAGAAATGATGGTGTCCATTTCAATATAGATGTACTGAAACCAGGGCGGCATGGTGGCTCAGTGGTTAGCACTGTCGTATCACAGCAAGAAGGTCTCTGGTTCGAGTCCTGGCTGGGCCAGTTGGCATGTCTGTGTGGAGTTTGCATGTTCTCCCCATGTCCGCGTGGGTTTCCTCCGGGTGCTCCGGTTTCCCCCACGGTCCAAAGACATGCAATATAGGTGAATTGAATTAACTCAATTGGTTGTAGTATATGTGTGTGAATGTAAGAATGTACTATATTATATTACTATAGAAATTTCATAATCAAATATAAAATAACACTATACTCATTGTATAAATAGTTAAACAATTCATCTTTAAGTTGTAAATTTTATAGTTTCTTGTGAACAAATGGTTTAAATTAGCTTGAAATCTTATACTCACAGGCCATAAAAAACACATCCGAATAAAATATTTCACACTATAAGATTAGAGTTAAACTTTTCATTGACTTCAATGGTTTCTGGTTAATTAAAATCACAATTTGACATTGCAGATCTTGCAATTTGACTGTTGCAGATTTACACATTGCAATTTCAATGCTAAAACTATATATTGTGCAGCCCTAACATGTATACATTTTATAATATATGAAATACTATTTCTACTTTTAGAAGAGATATTTTTTTCAGAATTTTGAATTATTGCCAGAGATTATTGTCTTGAATATTGTCTGAGATTTGTCATTCTGGAGAGAATTGGGAAGATTATTCCACCAGCAGGGAACGGTGAATCACACGGGTCTGGAAGGTGATTTTGTGCCAGCAGCGTTCACTTCCCAACCTTAGGCTTCTGGAGAGGATGTAGACTAGTAAGAGAAAATGAATGAAAATTGATGTCATCACAATTGATACGTTACAGTAAACCTTTTAGGATCAAGAAATGTGACTGAAATTTCACTAATGTCACCCCAGCTTTAATGTCTTGAAAATTATATAAAATTAAGAAATAGATAGATTGCAAGATAGATATGGAGTCATTCCAAAATTCTGTGTCCCCAGGCACAAGTTGTAGAGGGGTGTGTTTGAGAGAGAGAAGCCTCTGTTGGTGCAAAGTTGGCTCAGATCCTTTCCAAACCTGCTGAGTGAAATTAAAGCCCCGCAAATCGGATTATGGCTTCCCAAGAGAGCTGTCTCGCCGCCAGTGGACAACTGCCTCAATGGTATACGGTTATCACCACACGTTTCTCTCTTTTACTCTCACTGTGAGTCTGGAAACTAATTTGAGGACAATCAATAGTGGTCTGTGTCTCTTCCTGTTTCTTTTGCATATTTACGGACCAATTGTCTTTCTATAAGCCACCAACATAAATCTAATTTATCAACCCCTGACACATGTGTGGGTAAAAACAGCAGGGTCGTAACCAACGTAATGTATAGTTGCATGTGCAACTACAGTGGATAACCAATGTAGGTTTTCAATAGTATGTTTAGTAGTTACATTTATTTCTTGTCATATCCACACATAGTGGTCATCTGAATAGTTTATAACATCAATGCCAATACATAGAGCAAAGTGGTTTAGTTTAATCTGTCCAAAAACTATTTCAATGCTTATGCCAAACGCTTCTGCAGGATCTAATATGAACGTTGAATATGACTTGAAATGGATGCTTATGATAAGTAGAAGCTCTTGCTGTCATATTTATTTATTGAAGACACAAACCATTACAGCGATTTATGACCAAATTGAAAGTTAATTTCGACTGGGAGGCAAATTACAACCAAAAGGTTGCAAAAACTGCTTTACATAGCAATACAGTCAAAGCTAATTAGGAGATATTTGATATATAATGTGCAGCAATGAGTGATGAGGTTTTAGAACAATGATATTTACAGTCTACAAGAATTACCCACACATAAGATGGAGAAACCAGAACAAAACTCTTACTGAAAACATATTTTCTCAAATTAGATGAATTCTAGATTGGACACAGTGTTCACAAAATGGTTAAAATCCATTTAATACAAATCTCTGAACACGCCACGGTAGTTTTTTATTTACAAAGCCAATCCCTATTCACCAAATACAGCAAATTGGCTGAGAAATGAACAGCATAAATCAATCTATTAATAAATCAGTGTTATCTGAATGTGAGATGTATTCAGATTTAGCTGTTCAGTAGGTGGCCGTTACCACTTTATTTAATGCCTTGAGATAAATACCCAGTTAACACAGTCACAGCATCTTCTACGCATCATCTTTTATGAATATCCATTATTATTCATGAGCTAGAGTAGGTGTAGTCATGTGCACCGAGCTTTAGATAGAAAGAGAGAGAGAGTGAGAGAGAGAGGGAGGAACCGAGAGAGAAAGAGAGATGGGCGAGTGAGAAAAGGGGGGTGTGTCTCTATGAAGAGGGGTTTAGTACAGCGTGCGTAGATGACTGCTAGTCAGCTAGTGTGGATGAGAGAGACACAGAGAGATCGAGGCGGTACGATGCTTGCAAACATAGAGTCATTCATAAGGAATTGTGCTACATTGGGCAGGCTGTTCAGTGCGTGATTTTTACACAAAAGAAGATAGGGCGAGAGGTACCCACTGATGAGAGACGTTACTCAACATTTGAGGGAAATCCCCAGTGTGCCTACGCGTGTGCACTACTGCCAGAGATCTGTTGGGGGACCCACGGTGGCGAGATGGGCTGTAACCTGTGCACGCTGCAGAAGAGAGAGGAGCACTACAAGCTGCTGTACGAGATCGCACAGGTGAGTCCAGCTACTCTGGAATTTCCTCAGATCTTTATAGTCAAGTGTTATGAGATCTGATGGGACCCCTTTGGGTCAAAACACCTTCTCTTGAGAGATCTTTTCTATCGTTTTGAAGAGTTCAGATACAAAAACCTCAGAATTTACTTCTAAAACAAGTGTTATTTTCACAGCCACCTATGTTTATCTTCAGTTATTTCACGTTAAAGGGAATGCAAATAAGCTATTATTATGTATACATACAGGAGCTCGAGAAAATGCTTGTTTTAAAAGTGTTTTGTTGGCACTTAGAGGCGTTTGAATTTTACATTTAGTTTAAACACAAGTACACATACTTCTACATTCTAGTACAGTATATGGGAAAATGCCGTAGAAAACACTTGGACAGAAGAGTGGACAAGAAGCGAAGTCACTTATATTTTTATAGTGCTTTATATTGTGTCAAAGCAGGTTTACAGAGATAAACAGACTAAAATGAAACAAGTTCACATGCACTAAGCGATACTACAAAAATTCAGTTTTTTCATTTTGAAACTGTTCTTCCGCTCCAACTGATCAAGTCAATGATAAGAAACCAAGAAAAAGAAACCAAACTCCATCATTTGGCAGAAATGGAGAATAAACCTTGTGTTAAACCAGGCTCAGTAGAGGGACCATAGCCAGCCGAGTAACAAAGTGGGAGGGAGTGAGGGTTGAGAAATGGAAAGGACCACAAGCTGGGATTCAAAATCTGCTCACCCGCAAGCACAAAAAGTGAACATATCACCGCCCGTGAGGTTAATGGTTAAAACTTACTGATTTAAAAGTATTTTTCAACCCAGCTGGCACCATGATGACAAAACCACATCAAACTGGCATCAGGCATGAGGTCAAAAATGAAAATGAATTTGATTTTAAAACCTTGAAGTCTATTTGACATCCACACATTGATGCCCTTTTGACCACCAAAATAATGATAAAGATATTATAATGTAAGAAAAGTTTTATACGTCTGAAAGCTTCTATTTGCAAATGACATTTTGCAAATAGAACTTACACTGGATTTTGTATTGCTACAATGCATGTAAACTGTCAAATGACATCAAATTGACATTGGCGTCAATAATACACATCAAAAATTATTACAGGACAGTCCATTGGCATTTTTGACATGTTATTTTTTTTGTCACTTTAACATCAAGGTGTCCATTGCCAAGACATTCAGCTAGTGTTCAGTAGTTGTCCTGTCTTTGAACCTGCAAAGTAATAGCTATAAATTCTTTACGGGAACTCTTTGTTTTGCTGTGTGAGAAATTCCCAACTGTATTTGGGACTTACTTGGAAGCATTTCTCAGAAATCAAAGGAAGTTTTGCAGCGCACACACTTTACAACCATGTTCATTTGTAGGCACAACTGCTGTACAAATTGCTTACAGGTAGGAGGAGCAGAAGGTGGATTGCACACTGTAGTGAAACTTGACTTTGCATTATAGTTGCAAATGAGACTTGCAACAAGGGAGCAATCCTGGATAAGGTGCATGTTATTGAACAGGACTTTTCAAATACCTGCAAAAGCAACACTGATTATGATGTATCATATTTATATACTTCAATTGGACTGTCTTCTGTTGTTTCTAATGTTTAGCATTAATACTAGTTTTGCTCAACCCATTGCTCTGCTCCTCTCCAATTTGAGGGGCAACCCAAGTTTCAGTGCTCCCTCCTGGGCATGAAGCATGTAAAATAATAGTTTCATGTTGCTCTGATCACCGCCTCATTAAGTTGTTATACAAAATGACTTTGAACCCTAATTAGATGGTAAAACATGGCTTTTGCCTGTGTGTACGCCAGTCTGAGAGGATTATCCCTGTTGGTGGCTGGACTGAGGTGATAGAAGTTTGATCCCTACTGGTTCAAAACAGCGGACTTGTGATTTTGCTCAGATAGCTCTCGCCGGGTTTTTTCCCCCCTCTTGCCTGTGATTGTGAGTTTTGTATAAGTGCTTACTCTTTTCTGGCATTAGAGAGTGAAGAGGGGCTAACAACGTTTTTGCGAGCAGCGTGTTGCCGCTTTGACACCCTAGAGATTGCATGTGTGTGTGTATGGCGGAGTTCGGTTAGCTTTTGCTTGACATGAGATGGCTTTTCATATGTCACATGTTGGTCCCTTTGGTGTGTTAGCAGCGGAGTTCAGCTGAAGAAAGACAGAACAGGGGGAGAGGGGAATAATAATGTAATGTCTTCAGGAAGGATGAAGGTACTACGGAAGGTTGAAAGAAATGGGAAATCTGGATCTGCTCTCCATGGAGTGAATTCCCAAGCTGAACCTGAAAGTGTGTCAAGGAAGCGCTGCCTCAGATGTTTCCGTCTCTGTTGTTTGGCAATTTAAATTTTTCCAGCTTTTATGTTTGCCAGAAGAAATCAAAGGAAATGTTGCACCGTGTTGCTCTTAAAGTCACAACAACAAGCCGACATGAATAAACACAAACACGCCTACAATGCAATTTCACGCCCCTTGACAATTTTGACACTATTCTTGGCAGCGCAGCCCTTTTAGCCCTGGTGGTCTGTGAGATTTATGAGTTTAGTGTGAGTGTTCGCCCCTCTACGGGCTCACCATGGAAATGTATTCTTCTTTCTTTGTTAGCCACATTACAAAGACGTCCCGTACTCCCACTGTCTCATATTCCCATCAGAAGACTTGTCTGCGTGTTTATGTTTCGTCAGCAAGATCAGTATTTGGCTTGTAATGTCTGAGCTGTTTCACCTTAATTTGCCTGTCAGATCGGACTGGTAATTTTGTTTTTGCAGATGGTTGTTGTTTATTCATTATGATGTTATATGTGATGACATTTCAAGTCTTATTACAGATTACTTGATTTGAGGGTGATGTAAACACTCAATGATATCAGGTAACCTTTCAAAAAGACAGCTGATAGTGAGACGTTATGGTGGGTGTAGGAAAAAGTGTGTGAATCCATGGATCTACCATGGATTTCTGTATGGATTTCTTAATGTATTTTTGGAATCAAGGACATATTCATACAACTACAGGGAGTCCAGAATTATTGGGCAAATGAGTATTTTGACCACATCATCCTCTTTATGCATGTTGTCTTACTCCAAGCTGTATAGGCTCGAAACCCTACTACCAATTAAGCATATTAGGTGATGTGCATCTCTGTAATGAGAAGGAGTGTGGTCTAATGACATCAACACCCTATATCAGGTGTGCATAATTATTAGGCAACTTCCTTTCCTTTGGCAAAATGGGTCAAAAGAAGGACTTGACAGGCTCCGAAAATTCAAAAATAGTGAGATATTTTGCAGAGGGATGCAGCACTCTTAAATTTGCCAACCTTCTGAAGCGTGATCATCGAACAATTTTTCATTCAAAATAGTCAACAGGGTCGCAAGAAGCGTGTGGAAAAATCAAGGTGCAAAACAACTGCCCATGAACTGAGAAAAGTCAAGCGTGCAGCTGCCAAGATGCCTCTTGCCACCAGTTTTGCCATATTTCAGAGCTGCAACATCACTGGAGTGCCCAAAAGCACAAGGTGTGCAATACTCAGAGACATGGCCAAGGTAAGAAAGGCTGAAAAACGACCACCACTGAACAAGACACACAAGCTGAAACGTGAAGACTGGGCCAAGAAATATCTCAAGACTGATTTTTCTAAGGTTTTATGGACTGATGAAATGAGAGGGAGTCTTGATGGGCCAGATGGATGGGCCCGTGGCTGGATCGGTAAAGGGCAGAGAGCTCCAGTTCGACTCAGACGCCAGCAAGGTGGAGGTGGAGTACTGGTTCGGGCTGGTATCATCAAAGATGAGTTTGTGGGGCCTTTTCGGGTTGAGGATGGAGTCAAGCTCAACTCCCAGTCCTACTGCCAGTTTCTGGAAGACACCTTCTTCAAGCAGTGGTACAGGAAGAAGTCTGCATCCTTCAAGAAAAACATGATTTTCATGCAGGACAATGCTCCATCACATGCGTCCAAGTACTCCACAGCATGGCTGGCAAGAGAGGGTCTAAAAGAAGAAAAACTAATGACATGGCCCCCTTGTTCACCTGACCTGAACCCCATAGAGAACCTATGGTCCATCATCAAATGTGAGATTTACAAGGAGGGAAAACAGTACACCCCTCTGAACAGTGTCTGGGAGGCTGTGGTTGCTGCTGCACGCAATGTTGATGGTGAACAGATCAAAACACTGACAGAATCCATGGATGGCAGGCTTTTGAGTGTCCTTGCAAAGAAAGGTGGCTATATTGGTCACTGATTTGTTTTTGTTTTGTTTTTGAATGTCAGAAATGTATATTTGTGAATGTTGAGATGTTATATTGGTTTCACTGGTGAAAATAAATAATTGAAATGGGTATATATTTGTTTTTGTTAAGTTGCCTAATAATTATGCACAGTAATATTCACCTGCACACACAGATATCCTCCTAAAATAGCTAAAAGTAAAGACAAACTAAAAACTACTTCCAAAAATATTCAGCTTTGATATTAATGAGTTTTTTGGGTTCATTGAGAACATGGTTGTTGTTCAATAATAAAATGAATCCTCAAAAATACAACTTGCCTAATAATTCTGCACTCCCTGTATAGTTAAGCAACTATTTAAATCAAAACTTGACTCAGAAAAAAAAGGACTGAGACATTGACTTAGTTACTACTTAAAGCTAGAACTACCTCAGCAGGTATTTTGACCGTTTTAAATTTTGTAATTCAATAACTGTAAAAATAAACCGATTTACTGTAACTGTAATAGACTGACTTTTACTAATTGTATATTTATCTACTGTATATCTTTGTTATTATATTAAGATTACAAAACACAAAAGAGTATTTCTACCTTGAATTACCATAATGGTCAAATTAACCACATGCATTTAGGTGTCAGTTAGTTCAAAGTCCTATTAAGGCAAGTCATTTCACTTGTCAGCCATCTTTGAAGCACCTCTCAGGCAGTATGCGCGGGCATTCTGTCTGAATGGGGAAACATCAAATTTTCCAAAACAGTTTGCCAAGCTTACGATTACATTACATATTTGGAATCACCAATGAAATTAAACAACAACTGTCTCATAAGTCTTGTTTCTAAATGTTAGAATCAAACTAAATCAGCATTTTGTCAGGTTGCCCAAGCTAATGCGCATGCATGCTCGAAAGGAACGAGATCACGACACCAACCTCATTTATGGCCGTGCTATACATTATCATCCTCTGGATAATGCTTCGTCAGATCGCGCTGCTCTTCAGAAGTAATTCACAGCTTGGTCTTGATGGCGAATCTCCTCCAGAAATAACAGCAAGTCTTTGTTTACAAGTTTGTGGGTGTTTGAGTAATTGCTGTCATGTGATGTGCGTTTGACAGGACAGACTGTACCTCACGTTCATTTCATATAAATTACAAAACCAGAAATCTTTTGTTTTCAAGTGTAGTTAGTTCATTTAAAAGTACAGATTTCAAGCTTTATGTGGATATATTTCTTATGTGGATATATTTCTTATCGTAAAAACTCATGACTGGTCTGAGCTTTCCATCAGTCTATAGTGATCGATGATTGGCTCCTGTACTAGTAGGCGGGGCTTCATTCCCTGTATTAATCGTTACACTTTTACCCATTCAAAACTATACGAGTGACATGTCTTGTGTTATCTAGAGTCTTATTATTTTCTTGCCTTTGAATATGGTCACCTCTGTTGCCTAGCAACTTCCTACTAGCACAAACACAACTTTCTGATAGCGAAAACCTTGCTTCAGACATCAAAACGACATATTCAGTGTGGTGCCAGACCAAGTGTGGTCCGCACCTTTATGGCTGGTCAAGTAACTCGTACATATTTATTAAATGTATTTTTAGCGTAATGAATTTCAAACTTATTGTGATATCTCAATAGAAACTTTGTAACTATGATGTGAAATGTAAAGGAGGACGGTCAGAATGACCATTATGACCATTCTACTGTAGTAGTTGGTCAGTTGTAGTTCCAGTTTTAAAGTTACATTCACACATTCATTCATTTTCTTTTCGGCTTAGTCCCTTTATTAATCAGGTGTCGCCACAGTGGAATGAACCGCCAACTTATCCAGCATATGTTATACACAGCGAATGCCCTTCCAGCTGCAACCCATCACTGGGAAACACCCATACAATCTTATTCACACACATACATTACAAACAGTTTTAGCTTACTTAATTCACCTGTAGCGCATGTCTTTGGACTTGTGGGGGAAACCGGAGCACCACTGCGCCACCGCTCCACCCTTAAAGTTACATATTAGTAGTGAAATTGTCATAAGTGTAACTGTAAATGTATTCATTTAACCAGTAACCACTAAAACTGTAGTAATTGCTGATCAGCAAATTTGTTTTAGTATGAGAGGCTATTGCACTCAGTCAAGCTGAAATGCTGAGGCTCATGGGAGCAGTGCAGTTTATGGCCATGGTCAGGAGCCCGTATGGGGACAGATGCTCAGCGCAATTTCCAGTCTGTGGATCAGCATGGGACAAGAGCGAAAGATATCACCTCCCACTCACTAACACGCTCCCTTTTGGCATGTATAGTTCCACAAATTCTCAGAGACATCATCAAATTAAATTCTAAAAATGCTTTAACCACATCCAAAATTTGTTCCAAACCCTTGAATAAATATTTGATCTTGAATTAGCATAAAAAAGCTGGCATCGGTTTACCTCCACGTGCCCCCTACGGTGGTCATCGAGGGTCAGAGAAAGTGTCAGTCCCGAGAGCGCTAACAGCCATATGGATCAGGATCTGTGCGGGTGCATTGGGCAGTCAGTGTATCACAGCCTTCAAGTTTAATGGGTCTCCAGATGGAGGACAACCTTTAGAGAGACCTGCCAAAAAGGAGCTGGCTTTCGTGAGCGTGTAAGATTGAGTTTTGAGTGTGTATGCGTGTAAAGATCCTTCACACTCTTTCCTGAACCGAGGTTATTGGCATCGTCACTGCGGGGCCACGTCCCCCATCGCTCTCGCTCTCTCTCAGAACACTATCATCCATCTTCCTGTCCCGGAGCCTTTCTCTGAACGATGCTTATAGCTGATGAAACGCGATGGGTGTGGAGCGAAAGAAGGCAAAGACAGAGAAACATGTAGTTTTGATTGATCTTGTGAGTGTGTTGGATGATAAGCCTGTCAGATAGCAGAAGCCCTGGGGTGATCATATCAGCAGACCCTGCCAACTCCGGCCCAGGCGAAGCATGTGTGTGTGTGTGTGTGTGTGTGTGCGCGCGCATATGATGGAAATCTCATTTAAAGCCCATTTCATTCTTTTTGGCTCTAGCATGCATGGAATGATTGTATAATTATTGCTAAAAATAGACTTTACTCTCTCTCTCAGTGGTCCTGTTGATTTTGTGCTTTGGTAAAAATGACAGATGCTGAGTTCATCGTATTCTCCTGATCTGGAAATTGAGCAGATGACCTCATCTAAAACTGTGCCTCGTGTCATTTGCACACCCGCTGGTCTTCCTTTCCAGATGCATTGTATCGCCTACTATGTGTGTGTGT
Source organism: Danio kyathit (assembly GCA_903798195.1). Classification (NCBI taxonomy): domain Eukaryota; kingdom Metazoa; phylum Chordata; class Actinopteri; order Cypriniformes; family Danionidae; genus Danio; species Danio kyathit. Next base: position 17,061,463 of record LR812522.1, read on the forward strand.
GGTTTTGAGTTGAACCACACCAGATTTCAAGCTTTATGTGAATATGTACTGTATAATATAATCTTAGCTTTCAAAAGCAGAACACAAGAGCAGATGTATAATAGTTCATTACATTTTAGGGGAATGTATTTAGAACTTTGTCTGTTTTGTTATGGATGGACCATGTTTCAGTACTATACAGTATTTGTTAGTGATTAAAATTAGATTTGCTGGTTTGTTTGGTCATACCTTAGTTTTTCACTTGTCACACTTAACAATGTTTGAGTTTTAGTAATAGATTATTACAAAAGCATAGCATGTTGAAGCTTGGGTAGGTAATTTTCATATGGCCCTTTTCCACTGAGTGGTACAGTATAGTACGGTACGGGTTGATACGGGTCACCTTTATCAGCCTTGCGTTTCCACTGGCAAAAGGGTACCAATGGTTTCCTCATTTTACCTCTTGTTAGAAGGTAATTCCGTCATCCTGAGTTCATAATAGTCCAAAAGGTGATGATAATAGAACAACATGGCAGTTGTTCATGTTTTAGGTTGCTGAAAGAATCATTTGCTCCTTTGTTATTTCCGGCTTCTCCTTTGTTTTTTCACTCTTCACTCTCACGTTTGTCTGTTTTTGAGAGGATCGGATGTCAGAAGCACTTCAATAATCATACGCACTATATTATCATCAGCTCAAGAAGTTCGTTATTTCAAATATAGACACGCGGTGAGTGCACGCAAACTATCTTGAGAAAGTGAAACCGCTGTCACTTTTAGACTGCCTCGTGAAATAGAAATAGGACAAGGCAGATTTTGTTCTTCTTGGCTTTGTGGCTGTTCATCAAAACGGCGACAAGGTTTGTTTAAGCTCGGGTCGACCATGGCTTGTTGTTATACAGTATGTATATATTATTACGGTGTAATGTCTCGGCTGTGTTTTTAAAAATGACAGTTCCTTTGTTTTTATTCTCTTGGCTTGTTGCAAGAGCGAATGGCGTATCTCTGTAAACCAGTAGCATTGTGTTGCCCGTCTTGCTCTGCCTTTTTGTACCCTTTTGTTGTTCTAGCTATCCTTTGCAAAGGGTACCCAAAAAGTGGTACGGTACGGTTCGCTATTAGGTACGTTTTGACAGTGGAAACGGCCATAAAAGCGTACTGAACCAAACCGTACCGTACCACTCAGTGGAAACAGACCAATAGAAGCTATTGAAAGCACAAGATCCATACCAATTAAAATCTATCAAAGATAAGTTAAACCATCAATTACCTGTCCAAATCAAATCCATTATGTCTTTTCTGACCCTTCGGGTTTCTGCACAGAAAAAAAGAACAACTCCAAGGTCAGTTCTGCTTTTAGCTCTTTCTTTATCCGGATGGGTTTTTTTGGACTAGTTTTTAAGATTATTTCTATTCTTACTTCTTTTTCCTGTGCCAGGTTATTTTTGATTTAAAAGGAACATTGGTTTTTCAAGGAGCAAATTACACATGCTGTGTAATTTCAAACAGTATAGGATTGGCTAAATCTGACTTGTCTTTAGGGTCAATTTTAAAATGTGTCTTATAACCCAGCAAACAATTTTGTGTTTAACAGATGTCTAATAGACATCTAAATGTAGACAGCTGGCTAAAACAAGACTAAACTTGGGCTGTCAGTGAAAATCTAATAGACATCTAAGAATAGTCCAAAACTACACCATAGTCATCAAATAGACAGATTAGACAGACTTTATATGTGTAGTCATTTTTTTCTGTTTATTTGATGACTAGTCTAGTTTTGGCCTATTCTTAGACGTCTATTAGATTTTCACTGACAGCCCAAATTTAGTCTTGTTTTAGCCAAGACGACTATGTTTAGACATCTATTAGACGTCTATTAGACATCTAAAAATAGTCCAAAATAGACTAGCTGTCAAATAGACAGATTAGACAGACTTTATATGTGTAGTCATTTTTTTCTGTTTATTTGATGACTAGTCTAGTTTTGGCCTATTTTTAGACGTCTATTAGATTTTCACTAACAGCCCAATTTAGCCTTGTTTCAGCCGAGATGACTACGTTTAGACGTCTATTAGACATCTTTAAAAACAAAAAATGCTTGCTGGGTAAGGAACATTTTTCTGAAATTGAATAATTTTCTATTGATGGCTTGTTATGAAGGGCCAAGATACAACAATTTGAATATCTGGGATCTAAGGGTTAAAAAAATCTGAATATGGAGTAAATCTGCTTTAAAGCTGTCTAGATAAAGTGCTTAGTAATGCATATTAGGAATTTATGTATAAAATGTATGAAATATATTCATGATGTTAACTTAAAATTCTAATTATGTTTGTCATAAAAGAAAGATCAATCATTTTGACCCATAAATGTCTTTTTGGCCATTGCCAAAAATATACCCATGCAACATAAAACTAGTTTTGTAACTCAGGCTTGCAAATATCGGTTATAATAAAGTATGAATATAGGCTAGAAAATAATGATCATCATATTGGTATTTGCCACAGATGTAGTATGCCGGTGCAAGGTTGTGTATCAATTTTTATGGGTTTTTGTAAGTTAAATTGCATTGACTGTAATAAGACATCCCAGCAGAGTCATTGTTATTGCTTTCGCTGCCTTTGCCGCTGAGGTGGATTGCGTTTCATGGGATTTTGCACTTCTGTCTGATCTGCCTCATGTATGACTGTCTTTCAAAGTGAAATTATTAGACGACCTTTTCTTTTTTGTGTTATTTCATTTTAAGAAGTGCAGTCTTGACCTTTACAACCGTACAGCAAACCCACTCGACCAGTCAGACCCTCCGATTGAAGGTCTTCACTATGAGCCCCTCTTTCTGCTCTCATTTTTTCCCATATAGACCACCTGTCTGAGCACACTAGCCATGCAGCATGCATTATTGCTTATATTTCAAATCATCAGGAGCCATATACTACATTCTTAGATTTATTTGACTCATTTTTGGTAACACTTAACTTCAAGGGGGTGTCCATACGACTAATGAATATGAGTAAGATTATATGCATGCTTATGACCAATGCAATTAAGTTCCATTCGCAAAATGTCATTTTAAATGCAAAGGTGACATTGTTTGAGATGTCTTGGCCATGACAACTTGACAACATAATTTGTCATAAATCTGTCATAAACATGATTGTCACAAGGCTATTATAAACGTTTCATGAATATTATAATAGCGTCATTAATATTTTTTTCGTGACCTTAACTACAGTGATCCAAATTGAATTTGTCATTTAAATGTCATTAAATGTCAATGACGCTGTTATAACATTGAGTATTGACACTTTACTGAGAATTGTTTAAATTGTTCTGCTAAAAAAAGTGATCAGAAAAATATCCATGACACAATTGCAATGGCCTCATGACAGTCATGTTTATGACAGATTTATGACAAGTTATGTTGTCTTGGTAATGTCAAGCTCTCATGATATAGACATTTAAAACAATGTCACCTTTGCATTTAAAATGACATGACAAAACTAATGACACTTAATGACAGTTGTCATAAGCATGCATAAAATACCATTCATATTCACAATGTGTTATGTCAAGTACCCTTCAAGCTTTAAACAAAACTATGATGATGCATCTTGTTTCTTTTATCCCAACACTTGCCATTTTATATCCTTAAACTGATCATGCCTCTCTTTCATTCATAAGACAATCATAGTCTAATTTCAGCAGAAGAGATAATAAAAGTTCTTTGTCTGGCATGCACTGCAGAGGAGATGACCTGCTTGTCTGCCCGAGACACACTGGTGTGTAATTAGTGCTGGGCTTCAGAGCTGATTGGTAATTATAAGAAGTTATGGAGTTTTGTCTTTCCCTCATCATGCAGTCCTCCGTGAGTCGGCCCACTTGCCAAGTCAAAAGGGGCTGATTACACCTCCGTCACACATGGGTGCTGCGCGAATGAAGCACAGGGCATTAAATCTACATACCGCTGTTCACTTGACTTAATGACTAGAGCTATAGTGTGATGGATCTAGCATTAAAAAAGTAAATCGGAAAATCTTTCTGTAATGTTTCTTGTCACGGCTCTTGGATAAAATGACTGATACTGTTAAGCTGACCCAGAACCCTGTTAATGCCTGATCTATTATGAAAATATATATATTTTTAAAACTACTAGACAAGATTTTTATACTGATGGGTGTTTTATTTAGAAGTTATTTATTATATATTGAACTGAAAAGTGTTGTTTAAATTTTAACTCAATCTCTTATTGAGTTATGAAGTTTTCTTATTATGCAATGTTTTTTATCTGTCTTGATACTACCATGAAACAGCCAAAACTCGCAAATATGGACCAAACAAACAAACTAAATTCATTTATTCATTAATTTAATCATTAATCCATCAGTTTTTGTCTTCATAATATTCATAATAATGATATAATAATTAGCTTTCCGTCATTTAAGTTAGCTTCATTCATTCAATTCAATTCAATTCATTTTTATTTCTATAACACTTTTACAATGTAGATTGTGTCAAAGCAGCTTCACATAGAAGATTACAGTAAATTGAAACAGTGTCAGTCCAGTTTTCAGAGTTCATTCATTCATTCATTCATTCATTCATTCATTCGCTCATTCGCTCATTCATTCATCCATCCATCAGTTTTTGGCTTCATAATATTCATAATCATGACATTAATTAGCTCATCGTCATTTAAATTTGCTTCATTCATTCATTCATTCATCAGTTTTTGTCTTCATGATATTCATAATCAATATATGATAATTAGCTATTTGTCATTCAAATTAGCTTCATGCATTCATTTATTCATCAGTTTTTGTCTTCATAATATTCATAATCATGATATAATAAATAGCTCTTCCTCGTTTAAATTAGCTTCATTCATTCATTCAGTCAGTCATTCAATCATTCATTCATCAGTTTTTGTCTTCATAGTATTCATAGTCATGATATAATAATGAGCTTTTCCTCATTTAGATTAGATTCATTCATTCATTCATCAGTTGTTTGTTTTAATATTATTCATAAACATGAAATAATATTTAGCTCTTCATCATTTAAATTAGCTTAATTGATTCAGTTTTTGTCTTCATAATATTCATAATCATGATATAATAATTAGCTCTTTGTCATTTAAATTAGCATCAGTTATTCATTCATTCATTTTTTTCTTCATAATATTCATAATCATGATATAATAATTAGCTCTTCCTCGTTTAAATTAGTTCCCTTCATTCATTCATTCATTCATTCATTCATTCATTCAATCAATCATTCATTCATCAGTTTTTGTCTTCATAATATTCATAATCATGACATAATAATTAGCTCTTCCTCGTTTAAATTAGTTCCCTTCATTCATTCATTCATTCATTCATTCAATCAATCATTCATTCATCAGTTTTTGTCTTCATAATATTCATAATCATGACATAATAATTAGCTCTTCCTCGTTTAAATTAGTTCCCTCCATTCATTCATTCATTCATTCATTCATTCATTCATTCATTCAATCATTCATTCATTCATTCATTCATTCAATCATTCATTCATTCAATCATTCATTCATCAGTTTTTGTCTTCATAATATTCATAATCATGACATAATAATTAGCTCTTCCTCATTTTAATTAGCTTTATTCATTCATTCAGTCATTTAGTCATTCAGTCATCAGTTTTAGTCTTCATAATATTCATAATCATGATATAATAATTAGCTCTTTGTCATTTAAATTAGCATAATTCATTCATTCATTCATAATTTTTTCTTCATAATATTTATAATCATGATGAAATAATTAGCTCTTCCTCGTTTAAATTAGTTCCATTCATTCATTCATTCATTCATTCATTCATTCATTCATTCATTCATTCATTCATTCATTCATTCATTCATTCATCAGTTTTTGTCTTCATAATATTCATAATCATGACATAATAATTAGCTCTTCCTCGTTTAAATTAGTTCCCTCCATTCATTCATTCATTCATTCATTCATTCATTCAATCATTCATTCATTCATTCAATCATTCATTCATCAGTTTTTGTCTTCATAATATTCATAATCATGACATAATAATTAGCTCTTCCTCATTTAAATTAGCTTTATTCATTCATTCAGTCATTTAGTCATTCAGTCATCAGTTTTAGTCTTCATAATATTAATAATCATGATATAATAATTAGCTCTTTGTCATTTAAATTAGCATAATTCATTCATTCATCATTTTTTCTTCATAATATTTATAATCATGATGAAATAATTAGCTCTTCCTCGTTTAAATTAGTTCCATTCATTCATTCATTCATTCATCCATTCATTCATTCATTCATTCAATCATTCATTCATCAGTTTTTGTCTTCATAATATTCATAATCATGACATAATAATTAGCTCTTCCTCGTTTAAATTAGTTCCATTCATTCATTCATTCATTCATTCATTCATCCATCCATTCATTCATTCATTCATTCATTCATTCATTCATTCATTCATTCATTCATTCAATCATTCATTCATCAGTTTTTGTCTTCATAATATTCATAATCATGACATAATAATTAGCTCTTTCTCATTTAAATTAGCTTTATTCATTCAGTCAGTCATTTAGTCATTCAGTCATCAGTTATTGTCTTTATAATATTCATAATCATCATATAATAATTAGCTCTTCCTCATTTAAATTAGCTTCATTCATTCAGTTTTTGTCATCATAATATTCATAATCATGATATAAAAATGAGCTCTTCTTCATTTAAATTAGCTTCATTCATTCAATCATTCATTCATCAGTTTTTGTCTTCATAATATTCATAATCATGACATAATAATTAGCACTTCCGCATTTAAATTAGCTTTATTCATTCATTCATTCAGTCATTTAGTCATTCAGTCATCAGTTTTTGTCTTTATAATATTCATAATCACGATATGATAATTAGCTCTTCCTCATTTAAATTAGCTTCATTCATTCAGTTTTTGTCATCATAATATTCATAATCATGATATAAAAATGACCTCTTCCTCATTTCAATTAGCTTCATTAATTCATTAATTCATTAATTCATTCGTTCATTCATCTGTTAATATTGAATATTTGTGCTTGTTTCTTCTATTTTTGCATTATATGCCATAATGTAACACTTACATCATCTTTAAAACAACAGTAATTTAATAAAACAATGTGTTAAATCTACTTTTCAGCATACCATAAATAATTTTTTAATATATTTCACACTTATAATGTTATGATTCTTAAGTTCACTTGTAAAACAGATTAGTTTTTAGTGCCATATAATATTGACCCATCTGATTTTCTATGGATAAAATCAACCAGAATAGCCTCTTTTCACACCAAATGTTTTATTTCAGTCTGAAACGTGTCAAGCTATAAAAATGGCTTTCAAATGGCAATTCACACTGACTTTAAATTAGGTTGTTTTGCCTTGATTTGTTCTACATTGATTGGGCCTATATAGCACTTTTAACCGTGCACCGGAGGATTGTGGATTGATCCATTTGTAATTAACACGCAATTAGCAGGTACATAAGTCTAGATGACAATTCCTAATATCCCATCTGGCCCAGAATCCAAGGAGGAAATAATATGTGTTTTGTGCAGCTGCCAATGTATCGTGGAGAATTACAGTTCAAGAGCCCTTCAGACGAATTCAGATAATTTATGGCTTATGTGTGATGTGTCGGCAATATTAAACAACAATTGGTGAGCGTTCCAGTTCAGCCCAGTAGTACAGTTACTTGGTAGGATTGTTATGCAGATGGTATAATGAAGCATCTGCGTGTGCAAGGTTATAGCACAGGAATGGAGCTCAGTGGCTTTTTTGTGTGTGTGTGGCACGTAAAACGAAGGATGATCCCCCTCCCCCACTTCACTTTCCGTCTCTTCTTTTGTTCTAGCAAAGGTGAGATATTTTCTGAGAGAAAACAGGAAGGCTGAGGAATTAAGGGATATTAAAATCTCAGTGCTTAATTTCTAAGCCTGTCTCATGAAAGTTATATGTGCCTGTGACTCCATTTGTGCAGACATTTTATTAAGTTGTTCCATGCTTCCAGTTTCAATGTGAGATGTTTAATGAGTGATGCTAAAAAGCATGTTTAATTCTCTTAGAAACAGATAAACATGACTGGCAGTGCTTTAGTATGTCGGTTCATGCGTGTATTGTGGCATTTCATTGTAAAGCTAATAGGTTAGTTTACCCCAAAATAATGCATTTTCTCACCCTCATGATTTAGGTAACTTTTATCTTCTCTTCAGCAGAGTATTAAAGCTGATTTTTAGATCGACATTGTGGTACTTGGACTTTGAGAGCCTGAAAATATATGCAGGCATAACAAAATGAATACCTATAATGATACATTGAGGTTTAATGAAGCCGAATGATCAATCTGTGCAAGAAACTGAACATTATTTACAAACGGCATCTGTTTACATGGGTTTTTCTCCATAAGACCTCCGTTTATTTATCTTGTTCGCATCTATGTGTTTTGTTTTGTTTGTTTTTTTTTACTTTTAATATCTATGAAAAGCCTCACATGATGGGGATTGACATGATGTAAGTGGTAAAATGTCTTATATGAACAAATTAGGGTTGTCGCAATACCATTAATTAATCTTACGATAGTATTGCAATACTGTAATTCATAACTCAAATTATAAAGAAAATTGTCAGAAATACTACATTTTATGTTATAATAGGCCTACTTGAATTTAATTCATAATTGCCTTAAGGCCAAAAAGTGTTATTTGCACCTCACTTCACTTAAAATTTATTCATTTTGTATTTGCATTGTATTTTGTAGATAACTTACCAACAAAAAAAATACATTAAAATAAAGATAAAAATTATACCAAATGAAATTTGTTACAAAAGAGCATGTTTTTCAACAAAATTAGGCTATATGAAGTGGTCAAAAATGGTCTATTTGTGGTCTCAATGTTTTCTGTTGCAATTTGGGTTTTTTCATCCATTTTTTTTCAGTCTTATCAGGTAACAATCCAAAGCAATTGAAAATTTCACTTTTTGAGTCGTTCTTTTAAAGAGATCGCCGCAGTTGTTGTAGCTACTAAATAATATTAACAGGAACAGAAATGAACCGATTCAGATGTGTGTTCGAACTGAAGCATTAGAAAACGTGCAATAGGCTACCATAAAAAGTGCACATTTTACACAGTTTTGCAACCTTTAAGGGCTCCATAGACTATTAAAATACAATGGTTTATTGTTGCACAAACATGTAAGCATTTTGACTTTTCCACATGTTAATAAACCATTAATGACGATACTACCTTTTGCAAACTACAGTGGCACTGCCAGTATTTTGGAGCCATAGTATTGCGATACTACCATAGTATCGGTAAACCGTGCAACTCTAGAACAAATCACACCTTATGGTATAAATGTTTCAAATAACTGTGCATAAGTGAGTCTTAATTACTTGATAATCTGCCCCATAATCATAATTTGCATGAATATTAAATAAAAGTAGTTTTTTTTTTTTTTGGTGTTTGCACAATTCATTAGTGCTGGAAATGACATTAAAGGGATAGTTCTCTCAAAGAAATGAACATTTACTCAAATTGTACTCATCCGCAAGTGTTTATAAACCTTTATGAGTTTCTTTATTCTGTTGCACATAAAGGACGATGTTTGGTGAAAGCTAAAAACCTGTAACCATTGACATCAGTAAAAAACAAATACTATGAAAGTCAGTGGTTACAGGTTTTTTTAGCTTTCTTTATCTTCTTTTGTGTTCAACAGAGAGAAAGAAACTCCTAAAGGTTTGGAACAAGTAAAGGGTGAGTAATGATCAGTGGTGGAAAGAGTACTGAAAAATCATACTCGAGTAAAAGTACTATTACTTGCCAAAAACGTGTAGTGCAAGTATAGCGTAAAAGTATCTGTAGTAAATATTACTTAAAATATGAGTAAAAACTAGCCCTTTTGAAAGTTCTCAAGAGTAGTGAGTATTACACTGTAAAAAGCTGATGTGTTTACATGTATTTGTGGATATGTGTGTAAACGTAACATTCTGTAGTGCATTTAGTTATTGTTTAAGCCCATTTCGGTCATCAAACAGTTAAACCACCAACCTGATTTCCCCAAGTAGGACATGTTCCTGGGTTAACACCTATCTTGATCCTAAAAAACAACATTTAAATCAGCCAATCAGAATTAAGGGATACATTTACTGTTAATGTTAAGTTTAGGCTTACGATTAAGTTTATACACTTTTACGTGATTGTTATTCCCCTCTGAATTTGGGAATAATTTACAGTTAAGGTTGGGTTTAGGGGTAGGGAATAGGTATGGATTACATTTTCGAACAAAATGATGTTCCAGGATCAACATAGATGTTGATTCAGGATCGCCTAATACTCGACATGCTACAGTAAACATCCGTCATCTTCTCATCAGTGACATGCCATCTAAACAGACTCTGGGTCATTGTGTGTAAAGATTTTGGACATCTTCTTGGACACTTTCAGTACTTCCAAACAGTTAGCTGCAATTATAAAGTGCCCATGTCTTGAGGTAGTTCAGTATGATGAGATTTACTTTCTATGTGCGATTTGATTGGGCAGGAATCTCAGGACTGATTTTTCTAATTCCCTTTAACAGGAAAAAATATGGTAGTGACTGCAGGTTGAAGGAAAGTATGGAGTAAAAGTACCAATACAGCACTAAAATGTACTCAAGGAAAGTAAAAGTACACATCTTTAAAACTACTAAGTTAACTACAATTTCTGAGAAAAACTACTCAATTACAGTAGTTTGAGTATTTGTAATTTGTTACGTTACACCACTGCTAATGATGAGAGAATTTACATTTTTGGGTGAACTATCCATATAAATCGTATCTATATATGTGCATTTTTGCTAACATGCTGTTGGAAACACATTTCACCTACAGTATAAGCCCATTTCAATACTTCACACTGTTAGTACACTTGAATGAACTGATATGTAAAGCTGAAGTATGGAGGGAGACCTTGTGTCATTGTGGACATGCTGTCTTGCATCTGGCAATAGCAGGCAGGATTGGATGCATTTCACCTTTTATCAGTCTCACACACGCACACTCATATATTGGGAGGTCAGGGCTCTTGTCTGTTCCTCTTGGCTGGCCTCGGCCCCCTGTGTGAGTGACAGTCTGTCAGTGTGAGACACAAACTGGCCCGGGTCATTTCCTCCGAGTCTGACATCAGCACACCGAGACGTCCTTTATTTTAACAACAATGATGGGCTGATAGCGGTTAAGCATTGCCTCCTGTGATTGGATGTGTTAAGGGGTTGCTTTAACCACAAACTTTATGTCTAGGAATTCACATTAAAGCGTTTTAGAATTGATATGATATGATAAATGCTAATGATATGATATGATATGATATGATATGATATGATATATGATATGATATGATATGATATGATATGATATGATATGATATATGATATGATATGATATGATATGATACATTATAATGATATGATATGATACATTATAATGATATGATATGATATGATATGATATATGATATGATATGATATGATACATTATAATGATATGATATGATACATTATAATGATATGATATGATATGATACATGATATGATATGATACATTATAATAATATGATATGATATGATATGATACATTATAATGATATGGTATGATATGATATGATATGATATGATATGATATGATATGATACATTATAATGATATGATATGATACATTATAATGAAATGATAAGATATGATATGATACATTATAATGATATGATATGATATGATACATTATAATGATATGATATGATACATTATAATGAAATGATATGATATGATATGATACATTATAATGATATGATATGATATGATATGATATGATATGATATGATATGATATGATATGGCAACCCAGTGGCGCAGTAGGTAGTGCTGTTGCCTCACAGCAAGAACGTCGCTGAGTCGCAGGTTCGAACCTCGGCTGGGCTGGGTCAGTTGGCGTTTCTGTGTGGAGTTTGCATGTTCTCCCTGGGTTTGCGTGGGTTTCCTCCGGGTGCTCCGGTTTCCCCCACATTCCAAAGACATGCAGTACAGGTGAATTGGGTAAGCTAAATTGTCCATAGTGTATGAGTGTGAATGTGTGTGTGGAAGTTCCCAGAGATGGGTTGCGGCTGGAAGGGCATCCGCTGTGTAAAATCGTGCTGGATAAGTTGGCGGTTCATTCCGCTGTGGCGACCCCACAAGGGACAAAGCCGACAAGAAAATGAATGAATGATATGATATGATATGATATGATATAATATGATATGATATGATACATTATAATGATATGATATGATACATTATAATGAAATGATATGATATGATACATTATAATGATATGATATGATATGATATGATATGATATGATATGATATGATACATTATAATGATATGATATGATATGATATGATATGATATGATATGATATGATATGATATGATATGATACATTATTATGATATGATATGATATGATATGATATGATATGATATGATACATTATAATGATATGATATGGTATGATATGATATGATACATTATAATGAAATGATATGATATGATACATTATAATGATTTGATATATGATATGATACATTATAATGATATGATATGATATGATACATTATAATGATATGATATGATATGATATGATATGATATGATATGATATGATATGATATGATATGATATGATACATTATAATGATATGATATGATATGATATGATATGATACATTATAATGATATGATATGATATGATACATTATAATGATATGATATGATACTATATGATATGATATGATACATTATAATGATATGATATGATACTATATGATATGATACCATATTTAGAATTTTATTTTCTTGCAGTTTTTGTGAACATGAAAATTTGTCATATTTTACTCATCTTACTTTTCACTAGAGTTGGGTGTAAAGCGTTCCTCAGTAACGCGTTACTGTATTCTAAATACATTTTTGAGGAACACAGTAATGTAATGAATTACATTTTAAATTTATGTAGTTTGATTACAGTTACTAAAGTCAGTGTAATGTGTTACTTGCGTTACAAATATAGTTTTTGGAAGAAAAAATGCTTCTTTTAAATGACGTTTTCTGCTGCAACGTCAATTAATAAGCATGCACCTTTAAATTGCTGTAGAAAAAAATATGAAAAAATAATCCATGCTTTTATTACCACTAGGTTGGACTATTGTAACTCACTATACTTTGGGATTAGTCAGAAATCCTTATCCTGTTTACAATTAGTTCAAAATACTGCTGCAAGGCTTTTAACAGCTACCAAGGAACATGACCACATTACACTAGTTTTACGCTCTTTGCACTGGTTGTGCACTATCGAGTCATTTTTAAAATTCTTCTCTTGGTTTTTAAATTTCTAAATGGCTTGGCACCTTCTAATCTGTCAGACATGTTGACTGAACATCAGTCTGGTCTGTCTCTTCGTTCATCTAACCAGAGATTGTTATGTATCCCTAAGTTGAGGCTCAAATTCAGAGGTGATCGTACTTTCGCAGTAGCTGGTCCTACGTTGTGGAATGCTCTGCCCCTCTGTATTAGATCTGGTTCATCTCTGTCTGCTTTTAAATCAAGGTTGAAAACTTACCTCTTTGATTTGGCATTTTATTAATAAAATTTGTCAGTTTTAGCTATGCTTTTATAATTTTATATTTTTTCTTTGTTGTGATGTGTATTGTGCAGCACATTGGTCAACCACTGGTTGTGTTTAATAGTGCTATATAAATAAAATTGACATTGACAACACAAGCTGAAATGTTTCCTGTCGAGAGAGGGTGCTTCTTCAAGTGGAAATATTCATTGAATGTAAAAACAAAAATATTGCTGTGAAATGCAGTGTAAAGAACTTTCTTTTAACTCAACCAGCAACTTGTTCAACACTAGAACAGAAAGCAATCTACGACAATACTCGTCATTAAGGAGGACACAGACACCCCAAAACACGGAGGCAAAATTCAGCCTAAAAAGGCTGAATAAAATTTTTGTGCAGGATCGAGAGTGAAGGTATCTTCTGAATGTGAAGAGAAGCATAGCTGCTTACGGTGCCATTCACATATCGTGTCTTTTGCGTGCGCGTGCATATTGGGAGTGCATATTGTGCGCGCTCGCATTTCCCAGGTGCACCCAGATGAAAACTTGACAAGACCAAAGAACTGCATGCATGACAAGAACTGACCGATCAGCTTCATACTTTGGAATATACACATTTAGATAGACTAATTACCTCAGACAAACACAGAACACCCAAACACTGCAGTGCTTTTGCATACTATGGATGTCAATGGTTACAGGTATCCAGTTTTGTTCTAAATGTCTTCTATTTTGTAAAAGACAAACAGGATTGGAACAAGTGAATGATGAGTAAATTCAAAGTTTTGGGGTGAACTCTTCAAGTCTTTTGAATATGTCAAGCTGCTGTGATCAAGCCATTCTAATGTTTCTCAGTGAATATTAAATACCTGAAAGAGCTGCAGTTTATTTAGTATTTTTATAGGTATATTTTATATGTTTTAAAAGTAACTTCAAAGTAAAGTAATTAGCAATCTGATTACTTTTTACATGAAGTAATTAGTAATGTAATCAGATTACAATTTTCCAGTAGTAATCATTTGTAATCTAATTTTTTTGTAAATTAGTTTTAAAAAGTTTTCCTCCTATGGCAGTCAGTGGTTACCGGTTTCTAGCATTCTTCTAATTATCTTCTTTTGGAAATACTTGAGGGTGAGTAAATAGTGAGTAAATGTTCTTTTATGAACAACGAACCACACTTCTATAGTATCGATCTTAGTTAATTAGTTGTTGGTTAGTTAGTTAGTTAGTTAGTTAGTTAGTTAGTTAGTTAGTTAGTTAGTTAGATGCATTGAATATAAACTAGCAAGCATTTTTTTTTTTAATAAAGGAATAGATCATCTCAAAATAAAAAAAGTCATAATAGCCCATTGCATCATGTGGTTAGTTTTATTGCCCTAAAAGTACCATTAGCCATTGACATTTTATGAATCACCAGGGAGTATGGTTTCAGCTACAAATCTGTTTTAGGGTTCAACTGGAGATGAAAAGTGATTTCTGTGCATGGCCTGTTGTATCTTTATTATAGTAATAACTCTAAAGTGTTCGTAATTACAAGCAGCAAACCCTCACTAAAACTTCAATCCGTGTTAATTAACATTATACATTTTATTATATCGTATACTGTATATTCAGGTATTTTATAAGTACCTATTTGTGTAATTACACTGTAATAAAGCTAAAATGAAAATGCTAAAAACAAAAATATTGTTCATAGTATTATGGTTTCATGATGCATTCACATCACTTGTTGTGGAAATGACATTTTAATGAAAATATTTATGTCTAACAGGTGGGAAAATGACAATTAAAAACTATTGTGAGTGTGTTCGAAGAGTTTATCTGTGATTGAATAAATAAACAGCCATTCATCATTTTTTGTTTTGTTGTAATTTGTTGAATTGGTTGTGAAAATGTTGTATTGATGCTGGTAGATCCCTCTCAATGTTGTCTGTCTCTTTTTGGTTAGTGAGTCCAAACGTCTTTTGCTGTTCATTTGATACTGTGACACTATAAACTTGAGTTGGGTTTCCAGCGTGCTTTGAAAGTCATTAGCAGCTCTCCGAGGTCTCCTGTGCCGTCCGTTTGAGTATTAAGTGTCAGGCGGTCCATCTGTGGGGCAAACCGTGGAGTCTCTGCCCCGTAACCAGATCTGCTCTCTGAAACATCAGCAGGGTTCAAGTCTTGCTGCAGATCTTTCTGGAAAATAAGCGATTTGATGTCCTGTTGTTTGCTTTCAAATGTGTCATTGAAAATATACTTAAGAAAATATGGGAGAGGGGGATTAGACACTCTAGAGAGAGAAATATTGTCACTCTAGCTTTATACCAGGTTTATAGGCTTTTGTGTTTTGAAGTACATGTGCTTTTATTCAGGCTTGTAGTTTTGTGTGTTGGTTTCAAACATCTAGTTCTAAACTTTATTAGTCTTGAAAAAGAAAAAAAAAGTTTGGAATAAATCACATTTTTATATATTTGTTTACAATATTATAAAATATTAATAAATGTTGATAAAACATTTTTTCTCTGAAGCATTATGTTGTAATATATTGGTTTTATTTAAAAAAAGTTGAAGTCACTACCAAGATTTATGACCATCCTTTTTTATGATTGATTAATTAGCATTTATCGTATCATATATCATATCATATTATATCATTAGCATTTATCATATCATATCATATCATATCATATATTATATTTTTAGCATTTATCGTATTGTACCATATCTTATCATATATCATATCATATATCATATCATTAGCATTTATTGTATCATATCATATAGTATCATATCATTAGCATGTATCGTATCATATCATATCATATTATTAGCTTTTATTGTATCATATCATATCATATCATATCATATCATTAGCATTTATCATATCATATATCATTAGCATTTATCGTATCATATATCATATCATATCTTTTATTGTATCATATCATATCATTAGCATTTGTTGTATCGTATCATATCATATCATATCATTACCATATATTGTATTGTATCATATCATGTCATATCATATGATATCTTTAGCATTTATCATATCTTATCATTTATCATATCTTATCATATCATTAGCATGTATCGTATCATATCATATATCAAATCATTAGCATTTATTGTATCATATCATATCATATCATATCACATCACATCACATCACATCACATCATATCATATCATATCATATCATATGATATATCATTAGCCTTTATCGTATCATATCATATATTTTATCGTATCGTATCAAATCATATCGTATCGTATCATATCTTTTATCGTATCATATCATATCATGTATATTTTATCGTATCATATCATATCATATCATATCTTTTATTGTATAGTATCATATATCATATCATATCATTAGCATTTATTGTATCATATCATGTCATATCATATCATTAGCATTTATTGTATTGTATCATATCATGTCATATCATATCATATCATTAGCATTTATCGTACCATATCATATCATGTCATATATCATTAGAATTTATTGTATCATATATCATATCATATGAAATCATTAGCATTTATTGTATCATATCATATCATATCATATGATATATCATTAGCATTTATCGTATCATATCATATCATTAGCGTTTATCGTATCATATCATATATTTTATTGTATCGTATCGTATCATTTCATATAATATCTTTTATTGTATCGTATTGTATCGTATCATATCATATCTTTTATCGTATCGTATCAAATATCATATCATATCATGTCATATCATTGGCATATATCGTATCATATCATATCATATCATATCATTTATCGAATCGTATCGTATTGTATCATATCATACCATACCATACCATATCGTATTGTATCATATCCTATATCATTAGCATTTATCGTATCATTTCATATCATATCTTTTATTGTATCGTATCGTATCATATCATATCATATCATATCTTTTATCGTATCGTATCATATATTATTAACATTTATCGTATCATATATCATATCATATCATGTCATATCATTGGCATGTATCGTATCATATCATATCATTTATCGAATCGTATCGTATTGTATCGTATCATATCATACTATATCATATCGTATTGTATCATATCATATATCATTAGCATTTATCGTATCATATCATGCCATATATCATATCATATCATATCACTAAATCTGCACTGATAAATAACAACTAGACACAAAAGTACATTTCAGTCCTATGTAAAAATATTGTTCTGTCTGTTTATCCGCTCATTCAAAGTCCACCATGTCTATTTCTGATTAACCAATTACGTTCAATTCATCCTCGAACTCATGCGTTGAGAAACTGTGAAAGCAGCCGCTGACTGACTGCCGACAGCCTGAATGGAGCTAAATTACACCGCCAAACATGCCAGTGTGTCTGTGTGAGTCAGAGACCATCCATTCACACACATCTGACTGCTCTTCAAGACTGTTGAGGTGTGAAGGCGTGCAGTATTTTATTTCTATCCGCCTGCCTTAAGAGCAAAACCCAACTCCACACATAATGCTAATTGGTGTGCAACAAAAAGAGCCAGCAATTACACACACATTCAGGGAGAGAGAAGAAAATGTTATGGACGGCGGCTCATTAAAGCGTAGTCATAATTTAATTTAAATCTGTCGTTAACATGTTAAACTTCTTACACAATCTATCTGGTTTTACTCTGACAATGTTTAAGACAGGCAAAAACAGTTTTCAATTTTGGAATTTTGTGTTTCATTAAGTGTTTATGATGAAATATTTCATTTAATGGATTTCAGTCTGATGAAAAGAAAACATTCAAAATACACTTTTAAGTGTTTCTTTTATTGCATTTTATCAATTTGGGTCTGTAGAATTCATTTATAATACATATTTTAAAGGCTTTTTTCTCAAAATGAGGTTATTTTTCATAAGTCAAAAATCTCCACTTAAATACAACTATTTTTTATTCACATAAATATTATAAAGATTTTTTACAGGATATGTTCATACACAATTTGACTGATCATACACAACATTTTATTCTACAAAAAAATTCTTCTTTTTTCCTAGCTGTTCACAGTTTTTTTCTGCAATATGGATCAAAGACATACCCGAAATCCCATCTGGAAAAACCGTTGACTTTAAAACAACACTCCTCTTTTTGGGGGAAATAGGCTCATTTTACAAGTCTGCTAGAGTTAAACAATTGAGTTTTAACATTTATGAATCCATTCAACCAATCTTTGGAGGGAGCACTTTTAGCTTAGCTTAGCTTAGCATAAATCGACAGGTGCGTCCCAAATCGCATACTTATGCACTATTCTACGCCATTTTGTAGTATACATAGTGTAAGTAGTGCGTTCACATTGAAAACTCTAAAAATAATAAGTGCACTTTAATACCCCGGATGATGCACTTATTTAACTGTTAAAATGAAGTGTGGAATGTTGGACACTTCACGCACTCAACGACTGCAGGTTTGTTCACGTGGTGGAAGGGGTGAAGCTATCAGGCCCACATGTTGGATTATTTTATTTATTTTGGAGTGTGAAAGCAGTATTTTCCTACAAGAGTGATTATAGCGCCTCCCAATAGCGAATGCGGTTATACTCATGGCAGGTATTATTTGTTAGTTGGTTATTTATTTTACTAATTTAGTAACCGTCAGACATCATCAGGGTCGGTTTGAATTTCTGCTTAGTAAAAAACCATAAGTGTTCCATTTGGGACGTTACTACAGTCATATACTGTGCTGTTGAGTGTGTAAGTGCATAAGTACAAACTGTAGTGCATAGTGTATAGTGTGCCATTTGGGACGCAACTATTGAATCAGATTAGACCATTAGCATCTCTCTCATAAATGTCAAAAGTGTTTTATATAAAGCTTAACTCTTCTGTAGTTACATCATGTACTTAGATCAATGGAAAATGAAAAGTTGCTATTTTCTAGACTGATATGGCTAGGAACTATACTTTCATTCTAGCGTAATGATCAAGGAACAATACAGCCCAAAAAATATAGTCCCCACAGCTAGGTAACTCGGTAACAGTGATGCATAATATCCTTATCTAAACTTTTTTTCAAATTGAGCAGGATGCTAATGGTCTAATCCGATTTAATGATTTATGCTAAGCTAAGCTAAGCTAAAAGTGTTCCTGACAAAAAATGAGACTGGCTGAATGGATTACAAAAGATTATTTAACTCATAAAATGAGCCTATTTATTAGTACTAAGTTTAATTTGATTGTGAAAAAGGAATTTTTGAACACGACTTCATTAAATGTTAAGATTTTCAGAATTGTATGCTAATTGTTAGATATTTATTTAAATAAAGCCTCATTTGCTCATTTTAGAACACTACAAAATACAATGATGAAACAAAATACAACAATTTTTTTGCAATTCTTAATGTAATCAGTCATCTGGGGACTTCTGCTGATAACTAGTAATTATGTTTTTTTTACCCTATTCACCTGTGTTGTGTTTGTGTGACTGGTTATGAGATGAATCTCAGTATTGGGCTTTGGGTCTGATAGGGAACAGATGTCTGTTTTGGTCTGCCATGTGCCACACCTGTAGTGCTGCATTAGCTCCACACAGAGCATAACCCACATGCGCCAAACGCACTCCTTTGCCAGACACATTCATCACAATCAGGTCTATAAACGTGGGATGAGGGACAAAAGATTCACAGACAATCATGCGGATGGAACGAGTTTAAATAGTGTGTTTTGTCTAGAAATGTGTTTGGATTGGCATACGACTGTGCAACCATTTTTTGTGCTTATATTGTAGAATATAGTCCACTGTAAAAACATGATCAGTATGTCAACATGCCGCAATCATAATGTTACTTCAAATATTTAAACATATTAACCATGTTTCAGCTTCAGTTATTAAGATATACAGAATTCATCTTGATGTTTTAAGTGAGTTTAAGTTGAAATTACCCATTAATTTGCTTCAACTTTAAAATATATGCCAGAAACCTATTTTTTTTATTCTTACAGTGTACAGCAACATCAGGCTTTCTGTCATGGTTAATCGTGTTATTTAGCATATTAACTTAAGTATTAAGGATAAGGATTGCGTATATTAAAATTTAAAAGTCATTTCTTGTTGCCTGTTACTATATGCAGTTGTAATTGGGTTATTACTGTTTGTTTGTTGGCTAAAAACATGACACTAAAACCATTTTGTTGTTTGAATTTAGCTTAACTTGTAAATAAAATAAAATGAAAATGAGTAAAATAAATTAATATATTGCATGAAAAATAGTCAAATAAAAAGCAAACTAAGCAACAAAATTACTAATTAAATTGTCTTTTAGTATAATATAATATAATATAATATAATATAATATAATATAATATAATATAATATAATATAATATAAATATAAAATAATATAATATAATATAATATAATATAATATAATATAATATAATATAATATAATATAATATAATATAATATAATATAATATAAAATAATATAATATAATATAATATAAAATAATATAATATAATATAATATAATATAATATAATATAATATAAAATAATATAATATAATATAATATAATATAATATAATATAATATAATATTTACACAATCAACAGCGATCTAATCCTGGCAGATCACTGGTAAAAACACAAATTGCTTAAGAACCTCAAATTCGCTGTTACATGGACTACAGATCCAGTCATGCACCACACAATCACAGCTGTTCCAGTTGTTCGCTGATTACTAACACACACAGCTGAAGCTGTTCATAACTGATGACATGGACTTTAAAAGCAGCACAGACACACACATTAGTTGCTGAGTCTTGTTAAACTGTTTGTGAATTACAATGCGGTTCCCTTGCCTTGCCTTCCGTGTTTGAAACTTGCTTTGTTTTGTTTGTTTGTCTGCTGCCTGCCTTTTGACCATCTATGACCATGGCTCTGGATTTGCCTGCATACATCTGTTTGCCCCTGTGTTGACCGTTGCTTGCCTTACTATTCTCCTAATAAACCCTGCATTTGATTCCGCACTTTGTTGTCAATGTCCCATTCACATTACAAATATAATATAATATAATATAATATAATATAATATAATATAATATAATATAATATAATATAATATAATATAATATAATATAATATAATATAATATAACATAATATAACATAATATAAGATTTATTATATTTAATGTACTTATAAAGTACAACAACTACTACTACTATTACTACTTCCGAAAATAATAATAATAAAATAAAAACTTGCAGATATAAACATGTCTTTTTTTTTTCAATTATTTCAGGCACTTGCTTTTACTGAAAAAACAAAAACAAATATAAACTAGATATACTTAAAAAAGGTAATAGAAATGATAAAAAAAACAACAAAATAACAGACTGAATTGCATTCTTCATTAAAATGTTTTATATTCTACCTTTTAAAACACTTTGAGCTGCAAATAAATGTGTATATAAAATATGTATACACATGCACTAGCACTCACCTCCTCCTGAACTCTCATACATCGAATTAGAAAGCAGTTACTGTATCCTTCCCTTAATTTAATTGAGAAGTACTGCCTGGTGCACAGCATATGTGTGTGTGTGTGTGTGGCTATTGTTTGTGTTGTTACTGCCTGTAATGCTGGCAGATGTAAGGTTAATGTGTGTGTAATGTGTGTAGGAGGAAGTAACAGACAATGAGCCGCTGGCAGCAAACACAGCACATCTATTACAGTCAGACATTCAGACAGACGTCAATGAAGTTCACAAGTCACTGGATCAGACTGCTTGTGTTTACTACAACAATAGCACTACTCTTTTCACTCAAAAGACATTATATACAATTTGATTCTCATGTTGGAACAAGAGACAATTGAAACACTGAATTCACTCAGAATTTACAGCAGCTGCAAATAATATTGAGTAAAGCCAGGGTGGAATTTGATATTAGTTTTTGTCCTCCCTTTGTTTTATTTCATTCATGTTTTATTTTATTTAAAATATATAGATAATCTATCAAAGAAATCTATACTGTGATATTGAGCTGCTTTGATATGCATAAAAAATGACACCACATGCCATTTTATTGCATCAAATCCTTAAACAAAACCAAATATTTGAAGTGCAAAATTTAAAACAGCTGCAAATAATAGTAAGTAAAATGTATTTAAATAGCACATTAAACATAGCAAGGCTATCCAAACTGCTTAACAGAGTAAACAAAATAATTATAATTATATAGCCATTTTGGAATTTGATATTAGTTTTCCCCATTAGTTTTAATTTACTTTTTTATTTTTTATTTTTATTTTAAATATAAAGATAATTCTTTCAAAGAAATCTATATTTTTAATTTGAGCTGCTTTCATAAGCATAAAAATATGACACCGCATGCTATTTTATTGCATAAAGTCATTAAATAAAACCAGTTCAATTGTAGTTTTGTCCTTCATTCACAAGTAGATGGTGGAGTTTATTTAATAATAATAATAATAATAATAATAATAATAATAGTTTTTTATTGTCGTTCACATTTAGGTTCAGGTTACTTATTTTACAGTCCTAATCATGTAACAGAAGCACACATAATAACAGCAACATGCACAATAAAAGCTTAAAATAAAATAAACATTAAATGCATAAAACACAAGTAAAAACAAAAATAAATAAAAACGAATCCCCCTCTTGTGTAAATTAATAAACAGCAAAAAAAAAAAAAGTAAAGTAAACAATTTTATTTCTAAAGATCTGAATGCTAAAGCAGAATGTAAAGCTTGATTGCAGAAGAATTTTTAGTACTTAAAAAATTAAATAATGAAAATAAAATAACTTAAAAATCCATTGCAATTGTGAATTGATTATTATTGTAACTGAGGGACCCTGACAACAGGATTGAGGATCCACATGCAGCTTTATTAAACAGAATCGTCAGGCAGGCAATGGTCAAAACAAGGACAAACAGGAGCATGCAGAAAATCCAAAAGCATAGTCAAAGTACAGGTGAATGATCGGGACAGGTGGCAAGACAACAGAAAACAATAAACAAGGCAAGGGTCAAAAACATGGCAAGGCTAAACAAGGAGAACACTTTGAATTGCTCACGTACAGCTTCAAGACTCAGCAAAGTGTGTGTGAGTGAGGTGTATTTATAGTCCTGGTTATCAGTCCATCAGCCTCCAGCTGTGTGTGCAATCAGGGGGAATCAGGAATTGGTGTGTGTGTGCGAATAATTCTGGGAGTTGTAGTTCATTAAAGTGGCATATTATAGTTCTCCAGCAATCTGCACAGGCAAGATCGCTGGTGATCGTGACAATGTTAAGCATCTAATATTTGTATGCTCATCAGAGCAATGCAACATGGTAGCATCAAATTCTGTTCAAATCAGATGCTAGGAGAGTGTTCCAAATCACTCACTTCTGACTGAGCTTCCATGACTTTGTCGCCTTGAAAAGCAGCAGTCTGTGTAGTGAGTGTGAAGCGGCTCACCAGGCTTTGGAGCAGAGCTGGATTCTCTCTAGAGGAGACTTTTTCATTAAAGCCATTAGTGAGGCATGGTGGGACATTCCTACCAGCGAAATCAGCTGAAATAATGAAACATGCCCACTGAAAGCACAAATCACCTTCAGATCTGTCTCTCTGCTCCCGCTCTGGCTGACTGCAGTACCCATAACTCTCCTCGCTCCACTGATTTCTCCTGCATTTTTAAGGCAGAGACAGCAGGTTCATTGCCCTCCAGGAACAATCAGTAGTTTTCAGCATTAGGTCAAGTGAGAGTCAGCATGCACACAAAAAAATGCCATGTTTAGCCCTGAACCTAGGGTCTCTCCTATACTTGTATTGTTTTGTATAGCCTCGTGTTATTATGGTGATGGATATGATTAATGTTGGCTTGTTCTACAGCATTTTTGTCATGACATTTATTGGTGAACCTTGAAGTGAACTCAGCTGTGCAGCAAACCAACAGCAAAATTCAGGCCTTGATACATTTTTTATACTTTAAGAAGGATCAGTGGTTTAAAAGCTGGCAGATTTAAAGCAGGTTTGTTTGATTTTTTTTTTTTGCTAAAATAGCTCATTTTATCAAAGCATTTGCTGAATTTTGGATTGCATAATTGCACACTCTTACAATTTCTGCTGTAGGAAGTTATGGTAAAGTAGTATTCTACACACAAAATTAGAGATGTCCAGATTCAATCACATGATCGAAAATCGGGCCTGATCACTTGGTTTCTGACTCGATCGGAATCACCTCTCGATCAGGACTCGAATATATATGTATATATTCTTATTATTTTTTTAAACACATCTATAGTTATGCGGTGGCACAGAGTTAAAACTTTTTTTGACTTCACACAGAAACAGCAACGCATGTGGCGTGACATCAATTTGTTGCAGAGACGCTATTGGTTAAATGCCGGAAAAGTAAACAGCTTGAAGCAGAAAGCTTAACTATGTCTGTGGTCTGGAGATATTATAAAGTTGATGACGACAACATTGCCATAGCAAACTGTGAGATACGCAAACTAGGGGAATGCCTGCCGGGTATTTTAAGTTGAGGTGCTATTTGTTTTTATGTTAGATTTTTTTATATTTACTGTTGCATTAAAGTCCAAAAGTGAAGAATTTATGTCATTTATTACTTGAAGCTATCTCACAGAAGTGCTCTGTTTGTTAACAGAGATGTTGAATGTTAAAATAAGGTGAATTAAATAAAACATAAGGAACATCCTGGATCTGTTTCTTCGCTCTTCTTTATTCTTTTTTTATGCATTACAGAAAAATCGGATCGAGTTTCGGTATTGGTAGATACTCAAAATCAAATGACTCGGACTCGAGGGCAAACAAACCTGATCAGGACATCCCTACAAAAATATATGTAAATGAACAGTTTTTCATATTTTTTTGTGATTCATGTTTGTTTATTTGTGCTTTTAAATTACATTATGGGTCCTTGATCTTTTCACCAACAAGTTTTGATGTTAAAAAAGTGACTTTATTAACAGTTTTAATAGTTTGAACTGTTATATTGTCTAGCTTGGTGTTGTAAATAAACTGCTGGATTTCTGTTATGTTTAGGAATTGATTCTATAAATTATCTATGATACAATATATTGTTTCAAACTACTAAAATGCCAATAAAAGTCACTTTGTTAAACTGCAAAGTTGCATTTTCATCATCAAAAGTCGAAAGTCCCTTAATTCAATTCATAATTGTAACGAAAAAACTGAAAACACCCATCGACCATCACAAAATACAGAAGCTGTTAAATAACAGATTCATTTGCTTTCAATTCTGTTATTACATTTTCATGAAGGACAACAAGTTGTAGGACATTACTGTAGGACAACTACAGTTGTGAGATTTAATAATTTGTGGTTAGTGCTGTTTGTCTATAGCATAGGAACATCTGTCTGTTGTTTTATGTACAGATGTTTCCTTCAGTTGTTGGCTCAAAAGCATGTAAGTACATACAAACTAAAACACAACAGTGTAATTCGCATCATAGTTGGCTAGGAATGCTTTTGGGAAAAGGCAACATAGTGACACTGGTTTCACCAATTACATGAGATTGGAAGCCAGACACTCTTTCTCCAAACTAATGGTAGATGAGGGGAAGTGTCTGTCTGTCTGTCTGTCTGTCTGTCTGTCTGTCTGTCTGTCTGTCTGTCTGTCTGTCTGTCTGTCTGTCTGTCTGTCTGTCTGTCTGTCTGTCTGTCTGTCTGTCTGTCTATCTGTCTGTCTATCTATCTATCTATCTTTTTTAAAATGTATTTCTGGTGCCACAGAAACTCTTATTAAATCTATCAGTGTCCATGGGAGGGCAACAAGCCCCTACATGTTTCAGCACACTTGGATATTGGCCTGAAAATAGGGCAGGCAACATGTGGACAAAGAGAGCAAACCCCCTGTCAGTGTTAGATTGCTTAATTTGCCCAAAGGTATGATCTCTTTATGTCCACTTCACAGTAGTAACAACAAACTAGTCGTGATTTGTAGTTCCAAATACACCCTTAGTAATTCTGTTTTGAAATGTTTCTTGAAATATGGTTTCATTTAATAGTGTTGGTTAATAACTATAGTGGCTAACAAAGCTTTTGGGAAACTCCCCATGCAGATAAACAAAGAAACAGTGGTGTCTGGGGCAGGGCTATCTTTTTGTTCAGATAAGGTGAGGTGTTTGGGAAATTTCTGGTGCCACAGAAACCTTAAATGAATCTACCAGTGACCATGGAGGAACTACAAGCCCATACATGTTATGGCACACTTGAAGTCCCAAAAATAAAAAAGCAACATGTGGACAGGCACCATGTTAGTCTTGGATTGCTTATTTTGCTTAAAAATGTCTAAGTATAATAAAAAATTATATTTTAAGCACAAGTCTAGAGCTGTTGTTCTAACAAAGTCATTTTGCATTGATGTTTGTGACTGTTTTATAATCACACTAAATTGCTGAACAATTTTTACAACAAAAGATCATGCATTGAATTGGTATGGGACTTTTTGTCCAACCAATGGCAGATGAGGAAAGAGTTTGAGAAAGCTAAGTGCTTTCTAAAGTGAAGTGCTTAAAACTGGCCACTTTAAAGTTCAGTTCAGAATAAAGGATTTTGAAGGGTGCAGGTGATTTATACATTTTGCTCCCTTTTGTGTTTTTTTTGTCCTCTAAACTCAGAATGAAAGCAATTTTTTACTCCAATACACTTGCCTAGAAGTCTCTAGTGTGTTTAATTATACTCTGCAAGACAGTGGTTCTCCAGAAACAGGTTCGAATACCACTGCCCTACACACTTTAGCCTTTAAAGCTTTTATTCTGAAGCACAGACCCCTCAAAGTTATTGTAGCATAGGGTTGAGCTTTTCAAAAAGCAGCACAGCCTCAGATTAAATGCAACAGTGACCATGAAAGAGCAACAAGCCTCTTACCTGTTACCACACACTTGCTTTAAAGTGATAGTTCACCCAAACAAAAAAAGTTGCTCAATATTAAGCGATTCCAAATATTAAACTTCTGTATAATCACTCTCTATCTCTTAAAAAACACTGTGCACTTCTGAGTGGGCTTGACAAACCACCTGTAGAAACACTGGACACTTTACTTAAACTCCATCTTACAAGGACTCGATAAGAAAAACAATGTTTACTTGTCAATGTACCACACAATCATGTTGCACTACTTGTTTTCTTCAACCTTAGCAACAGAATACCAATAACGCTCAACTTGACTTGACTTGACTGTTGAACACTTTTGATATTTTGTAGAAATTGACTTACGTAGTAGGTTAAAAATAAATACCATGGAAGTCAATGGTTACAGGTTTCTAACATTTTTCCAAATATCTTCTTTCATGTTCAACAGATTTGTAACTAGTGAAGGTTGATTAAATCAGTGTTTCTCAACCCTGTTCCTGGCACACCAGCAGTCCATATTTTGGATGCCTCTCTTGTCTGACCCATTAATTTGAGGTTTTGGACTCTCTTCTAATGTTCTGATTTAGGTGTATTTGATTAGGAAGAGGTTGAAGATGTGTACTGTTGGTGTGCCTTCAGGAACAGGGTTGGGAAACACTGGATTAAATCACAGCACTTTCATTTTTCAGTGCCACTGTCGCTTTAAGACCCAAAATAGAGCAGCTACATGTGGACAAATGGACACAGCCCTATGCAAAACATGCTCTCAATCTGAAAATATATCATTTCTTCACACTCTTGTGAACAAGCAATAGAAAAACGATTCCCAAAATTTTGACTCGGTGCACATGGTGTCCTGGATGACAGCTTGCCGTATGACTGTGAATATGGCAAATGCTTGCATCAGGTTATTGTATTGAGGCACTGAGGCTAAATAAACGTTTTGTTGACGCTGTTTGTCATAACCCATGTCATCCACGACTGGGTCCTGCTGAAAGACTCATTAGTTAGACATACACAGCCCCCTGTGATATATGCGGCCGTTATTCCAAATGCATTATTTATTTTTTGGAGCTGAAAATAGAGAAGAATGAGAGGCATTTCTTCCGCTCGGAGGATCACAGCGAGGTTGGTGCTAATGGAGAATTTAATTATGTTGTGAAAGGTAGACATTTGCCTGCGGGGTGAACTCTGTCAACATTGTATTGTGTTTTGGGAGATTCCCGCAGAATAAGTCAGAGCAATAACATCTTTAAGAAGAGGATTTTTAATTTAAAGCAAAGGCACACGTGTAAGCAATGACAGCGGAGATGGTTGAATCTCTATGGTGATATTGTGTAATCACAGATATGGATGTGGGAATGTTGCCTATATGTGATATGTGTGTTAAAAAGTTAGGAAGCTTGTGACTGAAGGTATTCACACCTTCTTAGGTGTTACATTCTATTTATAGTTTATAATTACGTTTGGTGTAATAAAGGTTATGTTTGTTATAGCTTTTAGTTGTGGTGTCACCAAACAGAATTGCAAAAATAGATATTTTCAAGTGGATTTTGGCATTTTGCTATTCATATCTATGCTTTTTTTAGTTATAAATTGTATTATTATTATTATTATTATTATTTATGACGGAGCCGTATGTTACAACATGGAGGCAGAGTATTCCAAATGCTGGAGGTTTATTTATACACAGCAAACAAGTGCAAAACAGAAGGCAGGATTGTAGTCAAAGGCAGGCAGTATCAAACAAAGAGAAAGACAGTCCAATAAGCAATCAAAACAGAGTCAGCAATTCAAAAAACAGTGATCAAAAAGCAAGAGATAGCAAAATAATAGGTAAAGAACACTTGGTAAGGCGGTAGAACTGGCAATACTTTGTAATAAAACTTTCAAACGGCTGTTTCTCAATTCCAAGAATGCAGAGAACGGACTTGCGTTCTCGTGGAAATTGTTCTTTCTAGCTACCTCAGAAGAACGAACTTCAGGAGACCATGAGAACACAGAAGTCAATGAGATGCTGCGTTCTTCCTGATGGTCACGTGACCTTCACACATTTTACACAGAAAATTATTTAAACATTACAGCATTCATACAATGATTTATTGTTTTTAATATATATAACATGCACAATACAAATAAAACGAAACAAATACAAAATACAAATAATACGAATTTGAGCAAATAAACACCCCTAATGTGTTTATGCCTTTATTGAGATTTTCATGGTAATGTTTACTTTCATAGAATGCTGCACTTCCCACCTCCTTTACTTAGAATCAGCCGCAATGACTTCTGGGACTTCTCAAGTGAGTTTTGTGCTCAAGTCTACATTGATGCATCCTTGATATCAAGAACGCCTCCCGGAACTTTCACGCGCCCTTCGTTCTTACAGTCTTGAGTATTGGAACTGAACTTTGGCGGTTGATGGTGACGTTACACGAGAACGCATGATCGCTGAAGAGTGCATATTTGGAAACAGCCAGGGTTGTTTAAATATGGTGGCAAACAGAAAGTTACCACAGAGAGAACACACAGTCAGTATTCAGGAGAGGGGTCCCTCTGGTGGTCGGATGAATGGCCACCAGCCTCATTTTTTACATTATTATTATTATTATTTTTATTTTTATTATTATGCAATTAAAGCAACACTGAAATGTAAACATAAGAAAAGTAAAAACGTAAATAAATATTAGTCAATAAAATAAAAAAATCATAAAATTAAGTTGCTTTTTAATTGAAGCAAATCTAAAATAAAATATAAATGTTTAGTTTAAACTGAAGTACTTAAAATTAGTCAAATTAAATTTTTAATTTAAAAGCATTAATTCATTCATTTTCCTTCGGCTTAGTCCTTTATTTATCAGGGGTCGCCACAGAGGAACAAACCACTTCCAGCATGTGTTTTACGCAGTGGATGCCCTTCCAGCAGCAACCCAGTATTGGGAAACACCTATACACTCTCGCATTCACACATACACTCATACACTACAGCCAATTTAGTTCATCCAATTCACTTATAGCGCATGTCTTTGGACTGTGGGGAAAACCGGAGCACTTGGAGGAACTGTTCCAGACCAGCGACCTTCTTGCTGTGAGGCGACAGTGCTAAAAAGTGCACAAAAGATTTACAAAAAATTGAGAAAATCTGAAATAAAAATCTAAAAATGACTAAAATAACACTAACGTAGCAGCATGATGCTATTGGAGAGTTTTTAGCATTGTGTTTTAAGTACTGTATTTAAATAAAAAATGTAAGCGTTATTGCAGTATTAAAAAAATACTAAATATATTTTAACATTTTCAGAATCACCTTTTAGTTCTTAAATTTATTTTACAGCGAATCCACTCTGATTGCACTTGTTTAGTTTTCACACCAAGTTCATAATGGTGGATAATGTGAGTATACAGCGTAAAGTCTGATTTTAATTAATTACCCCAAATTATTATCGTGACTGATCTGCTCAATGTGATTGTTTGTTTGCAGTCTGTATAGTACGCCTGAATTATACTTCTAATGAGACAAAGCTCAATTTTTGCCACAACACAACAAGTCATTTGCACCAGATTTCACTTTCCTCACTTTTTTTTCTCTCTCTCTCACTCACTCATGCATTTCTTTAGGGGACTAATTGCCTCTCATTAATTTCTTGCCACGCTGATTAATCAGTGCCGAGACGACATGGAAAATAGCATATGCAAATAGTTA
The DNA here is from genome assembly GCA_903798195.1 of Danio kyathit. NCBI lineage: Eukaryota > Metazoa > Chordata > Actinopteri > Cypriniformes > Danionidae > Danio > Danio kyathit. The sequence continues at coordinate 17,092,729 of LR812522.1, forward strand.
ATAGTCTCCTTCTGAATATCTGAATAGTTAACGAGTTAGTTATCAGTCTCTGAGTAAATCTAATGAAGAAAATGAATTAGAATAATAACAGACTGTGAGTCAATGTGGTTTCTCTTCCAGCGAGACGATGGCTGTCGAAGGGCGTTTTTATAGACTCCTGCAGCTGTGTGGAGAAAGAAAACCTCTAAATGCTAAATTCAGATTTTTGATAGGAATTATGAGTTGTAATAATGAGAGAGTCCTTCTTTGTGGATTAGACTTCCATGCGGCGGTGTCATTGAGCTCCTGCAGTGAATAGATGGAGGACCGGGTCTATCACCATGTGCTCAATGCTGAGATAAGATGCTTTTTTGTGGTCATGAATGGGGGAGCGTGTGTCGGATATTGTGTTTTTGCTCACACATGATACCCTGAAGAATCTTTTATGATTGCTTGACACTTCCCAGGTGGGATTTCACTATAATATGCTCACATGCCTTTATTCCTTTTGGATTCGCAGTGCTGAGAAACTCAAAGCGTGACTTTGTTATAAATGGCATATAATGGACTACACTGTAGAAAAAAAACCTAGTTCCACACAATTCGTTCATGTTTTCCCAACACAAATTGATTAAGCTAAATTTAAGTGGATTGAACAAAACAATTAAGTTATCTCCTTCCAAAAAAAAAAAAAACCCAAGTAAACTTAACAATCATGTTGATTCAGCCTTTTATAATTATAGGAAGTTATAATTGAGTGTATGACTACTGTAAATGCATGTGCTGCGGATTTCCTGTGCAGCACACACAGTAAAAAGTAAAGGTGCTTCAAACACCCTGTTGATTACTCAAGGAATTTCCAAATGTATTTTAAGTGCCTCAAAGCTCTTTCTCTCAATAAGGGGTTCCTTAAGGAACCACTGACAATCTTTGCAGAATTTGCAGGACCCTTTAGCAGTAATTGGGATCCTTCAAGCACTTTTTGTCAATGCTGAGGTTCAGGAGTCACTGTTTCCTTATACTAAGACCTCGGAGCACTTTGAAAGTTATTAGAGGATCTCAAATTCCAAAAAAGAGTAACTGTAAGATCTGTAAACTTATAATATGGTTCCTGGTGGGTCTCTCTTCTAAAAGCTAGCACTTAAAGGAGCCAAGAGTTTTTGTGACAATTAAATAGGACAATTGTAGAGACCAGAAAATGAGATGATGCATGTTAGTTATTTGTGCTTCTAGAATGATATGAAATTTGGTGTTTTTTTCTCTTTGTTAGTGACACTCAATGTGAATGCATAAGAATATCATTGATTAGAGTCAAAGAACATGCACAGGCATGTACAGTTATGAAAATGATAATTATTATAGAGGACTAATTAAATCTTCTGTCACTTGACCTCACTATACTGTATATACATGTGTATATTTTTATGACTGTGCTTTCAATCCATGCACAATACTAACGTGCTTTGATTTTTATTTATTTATTTTGTTTGTGGCACTAAGTTTGTCCAGAAGGTACTAGCGTCAATCATTTTGAGGAGAAGCAGCACAGACACTGGACAAGGATATTTCTGGTGGATGTGTATAAGCTTATTTCTAATAAATAAATAAAGAGAATGGTGCAAGCACACTGAAAAAGTGATTTGTGATCAGATAAGTGAGTTAGCATTAAAAATGACAAGTTGACTTTACTTAAAAGAGTAAATCCTTTGAAAAACTTGGAACTGTTAAGTTGACTTAGCTTAATTTTTATAGTTATGCTCATAGTTTGTTTACTTAATTTTACTCACTTTTTTAAATAACCTCAGCTAATCGCATTAAAAGCAACAGGTTTACTCACTTTTTTAACCAAACAGCCAATTGCTTTAAAAAAAGTAAAAGGTTTACTCACTATTTTAAATAAACTTAGCTAATCGCTTCAAAAAAGCAACAGGTTTACTCATTATTTTAGGTAAACTTAGCTAATCGCTTTAAAAAAGCAACAGGTTTACTCATTATTTTAAGTAAACTTAGCTAATCGCTTTAAAAAAGCAACAGGTTTACTCACGTTTTTAAAGTAACCTCAGCTCATCGCTTTAAAAGTTAAGAATCTAATTAAGGATCTGAGAATCCTTGTAGTAAACTTATCTTTGTGTTGTTTCAAGAAAACAACTATTCATTTGTGTTGTGTTTTATTTTCATTTGTTTTTATTCATTTATTGTTAATTTAATTATTTTATTTAATCACATGATCATTAGTCATTTATATAATTATCATTATATAATTTTATTGATTATTAGTTAATGATTTATTTTATTATTGATTATTATTTGTCTTTTTATTATGTTTTAAAAGCAACAGGTTTACTATTTTTTTCTTTCACAAAGGTAGGTCACATTTCCGACTTTCTTGAAATTGTTAGTTTATATCTCTCCTTTTAAGAATTTCAACATTGTAATATAGCATATTGATGTTTGTCGCATAAACATAGAATTGGTAGAAAGCCTATAAAGTTTTTTCCCTCAAAATTCTTGTCTTTCTCATGAACTCAATCAATTATGTCTCACAATTCTGAGGAGAGTTAAAATGGCAAGATATGAACTGAAATGTTATAAGAATTGAGGAATAAAGTCAGAATTGCATGAAAGATTGTAAGCTTAATTGTATCAGAAGCATAGGAAATTGCAAAATATAACCTTTTTTTTCCTTTGATTTTTACATTTTACCTTAGAATTTTTAAGTTGTATATATATTTTCGCCTAAATTGTCAAAAAAGAGAGAATAGCAAGGATGAAAGTCAGAACTATGAGGAAAAATGACCAATTATCTCACAAACATGGTTCTCCCATACTATAAAACAGAGTATATTATACTTAAGTCAACTTAAGTCTTACAGTATTCCTAAAGTCAGAAGTGGGGTTTTCTTTTCCATCAGATTTTCATTGTTAAGCTTCTTTTTCCACCTAAAGTAAGTTTCCCAAACAACCTGTGCTACTTTATATTGTATGTTGACGTAATGCAGTTTGTGTGTATGCCTCTAGCTGTTGCCTTTTCCATCATTTGGTTGCATTGGCCAAGAGGTTCTCATCCAATTCTTATCTCCTATGCCACATGTGTTTAAACACACACACACACACACACACACATGCAGTCTTATCACATCTTCGTGCTTATCTCACCTGCACCAAATCATTCAGCTTGCAGAAAATAAGCAAGCCTATAGATATGTGTCACCCGAAGAGAAATGACCCAAATATAACAACACACACACATACACACACTTGTACCCTCCACCAGGGCCGTAAGTGTGATTGTGTTCTCCACTTCAGCATTCAGATGTACATGCAGTCCTCTTGAGGCAGCGCTGCTATTATAAGTCTGAAATCAATATGATGTGTGTGAGGTGACGGCACTACAGACCTTGTTATCAAACCCAGGTGGCATCTGACCTTTTCTGAGTCGTGTATTGAGGTGAAATGTGGAGGTGGGTTTGTCGGTGCGCGGCCGCCACGTTTCATTGACGTTAATGACCTTTAAATTCATATCGCTACAGATCAACGTGAACTTCAGAGTTTCTTCAACCTGCTGATCTTTCGGATCTAAATCTATAGAAATCAATGCTGGGCTGTTTTTTTCCAGTTGTGGTGTTTCATTGAGTACGTGATTTTTAATCACTTTCCTAAGAAGTTAGTAAGTGTAGGAAGTGAGCAGCTTTGAAAATCATACACAGCAGGGTTATTAATGCACATATTTTGCTGGTTGTTAAGATGCAACCGTGTTGAAGTTGTGGTTTATACAAGTTAGTCAATAAATATTTTCATGTAATGTGTACTTTAAAATGTTTAGTATGCATTGTTAAATTAACATGTTTTTATTAATATTTGTATTAAATATTATGTTTTTATATTAATTATATGTAGAACTATTAATGCTAATAAACTCAATCTTTAAAAATCTAATATAATTTCTTTATATTTTATATATTTTTTGTTTTATTTTGTTAGTGCCATTGAATTAAATTTTATTTTAAAGCATTGCATTGCATTATGATTCCTTAATGTGATTTTATTATTATTACTACTGCACTGTATTCCTGTATTAATATGTGACTTATTCTTTTATTAATAATTACATTTAATTATGTTTTTTATTTTATTTGCTATGAGCTTTAGTGTTTATTACTATTCATTATACTTCTTACAACACTGTATTAGAAAATGATTTTTTAATAATTCAAATAAACTCAGATCAATGTTATTTATTTATTTATAATTTTTCATTCATATTTTAATTTTTTTTTGTTTTTGTTTATTTTTCAATTTTCCAAAAATAATAAAAAGCAAAAATTATATAATTTTAAAATAATATAGTTTTATAATTATATAGTATTTATTTACCTATTTATTATAATTTATTTTGTTTTATATATATATATATATATATATATATATATATAAATCAATAATAAATAGATGAGGAACAGTTTTTAATTGTAAATAATTAGATCATTTTATTTTAGTTTGATTTATGCACTTTTCTAAATCTGCTTTCATCCATCACAATGTTTTTAGTGGGTGTAAGAATATGTTTTTATTATTATTATTATTATTATTATTATTATTATTATTATTATTATTATTATTATTATTATTATTATTATTATTACCCAAACATATTGTCTTGTTTCTAAACACACATAACTCTCTTCAAGCAGACAGAAGTGTTAGTTGAGTGTGTGAGCACAGATGAGCGAGTGTGAGACCCAACAGGTGGAGCGTCTCCATCTCTCAGTGCATATTTAGACTTTTCCCTAGTTACTTCTGGATTAATTGGTTCGTCTGGATGATCTCCTGCTCTTCAGTCTTTCTGTAAGGACTTGATGAATGTCTGAGAGCAAAGGTCTTTGTCGTGTTGCGTTGGATGTTGAGGTCGTTCTGCAGGTTTACTTGACAGCCTGAGGCACTAAATGCTAAGCGCTAACCTGAAACAAAGAGAATGCAGTAGATGGAGAAGGTCTAAAGGCCAGTTTTTGTTGTTGCCTTTCAGAGGCGCTGTGAAATGAAAATATGGAAGCTTCTGGAAGTTGTAATTAGGCTGGTTTTACAGGATCCACACAGCTGAAGGAAAACAGATTTGATGGTGTGACCTCGTTTGTTAAAGCATTGGTGGTAGAGTCCACAAGAAGTTCCACTTTATGTTCATGTATGTTTAGTGTCATTTTGAGACTCTTTAACTGGATACGTTTTTTTTTTTGTATTGCATATTTGACTAAAATTTTAATTAAAAATTATATTAAAATGTAATACAATTTTATAGCAATTTATTGCATTGTTGTAATGAGGGTGATAACGAGGGTCAGATCCAAACACAGCTTTTATTAAGAGAAGTGAGGCAGACAGGGTTCAATACAGGAGCAGACGGTAGCATAAAGATAATCCAAACAATTAGTTAGAGTAACAGGCGAAAGGGTCAAGGCAGACAGCAAAACAAACATAAACATATAAACAAACATAAACACATCTAGGAAAGACAATGAAAACATTTAGGAATCACATTATAGTAACAAGACTCAGCAATAGATGTGTATGTGAATGGTCTCTATACAGTCTATGTAATCAATGGTGACTGCAGCCGTGTGTGTAATCAGGGGGGTGAGCTGAAACTGGTGTGTGACTGCAGGACATAATGGGATTTGTAGTTTGGTAGAATAATAGGAAGTGTTCTCCCACAGTTATATTATTATTATTATTATTATTATTATTATTATTATTATTATTATTATTATTATTATTATTTGACCAAATAAATGTACGGTATGACATTCCTGTCTTTGATAAATTTACTGGTATATCACGTATATCTCTTTCTGATACACTTTGACTTCTTTCTTATTTTTCATTGATTTTTTTGTTGGTTTTCTGTGTTTTTTGAACCGGTCAAACAAAGTTTTCACACTTTGAAGTCCAATCAGAAAATATTTTGAGCAGCAGCATGTACTGCGGGCAACTGACCTGTCATTTCTATATGAAGGTAAAGGGTTTGTGTGTTCCCTCGGGTCTGAGCCTGTCCTAAATAACTGCTTGAAAGCCTGAGGACTCTGGGATTTATAACAAGCTCATTTAATTGGTGTGTCAGTGAACTGGTGGATGCGGGTGAGTGGATTCTGATGAGTCTTTGACAGCTTTCAGGTGTAGTGTGTCAGATGTCACTATCATTGCACACACACACACACACACACAATTATGAAATACATAGATCAGAGCTATGAACACGGTCATGCTGGAACTTTACTAGAAATAATTATTATACTTTTTTGTTAGTTTTTAATGAAGTTTTATTATTTTGTAATATTTTTTATTTTAAAATATAATTTTGAATGTTTTGTATGTTATTTTATAGCCATAAAGTATTATTTTATAATCCATTAGGTTAGAAGCGAGTGCTACCCCCAGTTTAGTGAGGGGCGTGTGACGCAGATGTTTTTTTTTTTCTATTTTCAGATTTCTCTTTAGTTATTTAGAGGTGGGGAGGGTTTAGTTAGTGAGTGTTTCATTTGTTATTTTCTTTTATTTGGCACCACTTATTTTTCTTTCCTCTATCAGGTTTGTTTCAGCTGATTTATTTGCTTATTTAGCATTTATTGTACGCATTTGTAAATATACTTTGGGTGATTAAATATTCTTTTTTTTCTTTCTTATATTTATTGTGAATAAAGTCCGTTGTCTGTGTCGATCCATAGCAGCTAACGTCTCAGGGGAATTTAAAAAGATATTGATGACATCATTATGTTTAGCCCTTTTCATCCTCCGAGCCACACAGGGCATAATAACTAGTTTAAGTATTTTGTTAGTTTTAAAAGTATTTTGCATTGTTATTAATTCACTTACATTTAGTAGTTTGTTATTTTTTATGTACATTTATTTATGTATTCATTTTATTGCATTGCATACATATTATAGGGTTATTTAATTAGAAATATTTTATTTTATTTTTTTATTTAATTGAATACATTTTATTTAATTTTTTATTTTATTTATATATCAGGTATGCTTTCATCTAAAAATCTCAGGCTTCTCGAAATAAATAAAAAATGTTTTTTGTAGGCTTTTTAAAAGAGAAAATAAGTAATTTTATAATTTGCTTAATGCTTAAATTTGACTTAAAATGTTTTGAAGTTTTACTTTTATTGCAATGTAAATCTTTCACTCATCTAAAATTAATTTAAAAATATTATTTTATTGCTTGTAATTCTTTGACTCACAGTATTACTGTATTGATTGATTGATTGATTGATTGATTGATTGATTGATTGATTGATTGATTGATTGATTGATTGATTGATTGATTGATTGATTGATGTCTTTCTTCAGGTGAATGGTCGTGAGTTCTCGAAGTCTGGTCATGATGGGACGGTGGAGGCCCTGCGGAAGGAGCCGATCGTGGTGCAGGTTTTGAAACGTGGCCCGTCGTCTGTAACTCAAAGCCTGCAGGAGGTTTGTGTGGTGGACGTTTGCACTCAGACCGACATCACCTTTGAGCACATCATGGCTCTGGCCAAAATGAGACCCTCGACTCCACCAGTGCCAGACATCTGTCCATTCCTGCTGTCCGACAGGTACATCAACAGCCTGCCGACACTCCTCAGTCCATCAGCTTCATTACATTTACAGCTGATTATTAGATTTAGACCTGATCCACCAACTGTAAAGTTTACTGTGCAATATTTAGCATTGTTTAGCAATCTTTAGCATTGTTTAGCATGAAAATAAACATGAAAATTATAATTATCTCATTTTCATATTGCAAGAAAAAAAAAAAAAATAATAATAATATATATATATATATATATATATATATATATATATAGTATTTTAATTAATAGAAAATTAATTAGATTAGTATAATAGTACAGTTTACATACAGCTTACACAACTTTAACCCTTCAACAAGCATTGTATCATTATTATTTTAATTGTTTATTACTATTTAACAGAGTTCTGTCAGTATATTAGGCCAAAGCATGGGCCAAATTTTTTTTTTCAAGGAGTGCACCTTAAAGGGTTAAATAAAGTCTTTTTTTTATAATGTTTTATACCATTTAACCATAATTTACATAATATGTATTTACCTTTTATTTTATTTTAATGTTACTTTGACTTTAGTCAATGTTTATTTATATTTTTTACTTTTTATTTAGTATTCAGCAATTTAAATATTCAATAAAATATATGAAATACATAATATAATAGTTTTATAATAGAACATTTCTATGTATATATAAATATTTTATATGTAAATTGTTTATTTGTTTATATTTGTAATTTTTTAATTATTAATAACTTATGATAATATTAATAAATTATTTTAGACTGTAACACTTCTTTTAAAAGTGTCCTTGTTACATGTTCCATGTATTTACTACAATAACAATATGTTATCCATACTTTAAGTAGTAACTTAATAGTAAACTTAATAGTAAGTGCATGTAGTTCATTAGTATTACTTAGTATTTAAATGTATAGTTACACTGTAACAAAAACACCAAAAATAAAGTATAATCTTCAGACGTATTATTTGTTTTGGAAATTTTATAAATAGACAAATGCTACCTTCTAAATGTTTTATCCCTCACAGTAAGCATACTAACACATGTGCCATCATCAGTGTGTTTGTGTTATTATCATGAATATCTTCATCAGCAGGCTACAGTCGTAAAGCCCTGATCCTCCAGAAACAGGCCCACCGCCGTCATAAAAGTCACGCCAGGGTCTATATGTAATTATTGTAGTGTCTTCCCTTACCCATTTCCAGTAATGAGCAGAACACAGGCTGATTAAAACCTAATGGAGCGCTAAAATATCAAACATGCTGGCGCTGAGCTTTCTCTCGCTGCTTTATACTCTTTTACGGTCTTTCAGCAGCTTCAGTTTGTGTGTCTGGGGATGATCGGCCACCTCTGATTATTTACATACTCATGTGTGTGTGTGTGTGTGCGTGTGTGTTTTCTTTGCTAATCTATTTGTGATGATATTCAAACTACAGATATGAGTGGAAATTTGATTCAATTAAAAGTCTCTGGTTGAAAAATATACCTGAAAGTAAAAAAAAAGTGCTAAATTGTGCCTAATGAATCGTACATATTCAAGAATATTTGAATAGTATTGAAAAATTTAATCTATAGCACATATAAAACCGAGAGAGGAAATAATGGTTTCTTCATACTGAGACATTCTCTAATGCAGCGTTTCTTAACTATGTTTCTGGAGGACCACCAGCTCTACACATTTTCCATGTCTCCTTAACCAAACACACCTGATTTAGATCCTCAGCTTATACTGAAACACCTGTAATGGGTGTGACAGACAAAGGAGACATTCAAAACATGCAGTGTTGGTGGTCCTCCAGGAACGTGGTTGAGAAACACTGCTCTAATGCAAAATAAAAAATAAATGCATGAAGCAATTTTTCTGACAGGCATTCTGTCTTTATTTTGGATGTGGAAAAAGGAGTTTATGGTAGTTTACATTTTACTCAAGCACTATTGTAATGTGAAGCGGACGCTGACAAAGGAGTGCGGATCAAAACGCAGGTTTATTGAGAATGTCCAGAGTTATAGTCGAATACACCAGGGGTTCCCAAACTTTTCAGCCCGCAACCCCCAAAATAACAATGCCAGAGACTCGCAACCCCCAATATCCTATGAGGTGGTTATAAATACAGAAACGTTTAACCTGGCATTATAAAATATATCTGCTGCATCTGATGCTATTGCTGTGTCTTTAATGTAATGTAATTACCCCAGGGGTCGCAATCCAATAGAACTAGTAACTATAAGCTACCATAGTAACTATATAGTATACAGTAACTATAAACGACTATTTTTTTCTCTTCAATAGGTTATGGATAAAATATGGTAATTCTTATGGTTTAATAAAAATTAATAGATTTTTGGAAATCACCAGGCAACCCCCCCCTTCATTGTCCCGCTACCCCTCGGGGGGTCCCGACCCCCACTTTGAGAACCACTGGAATACACAGGCGATAGGTCAGTACAGGCAGGCAGCAGACAACATAAACAAACAAACAAGGCGAGGGTCAAAAACACGGCAAAGCAAGGCAAGGAAAACATGTCGTAATGTTCACAAAACTGTTTACAAGACTCAACACTGATGTGTGTGTGTGTGTGTGTGTGTGCGCGCGCGCTGTATTTATAGTCCTTGAATGAATGATGAGCTTCAGCTGTGTCTGTGTGTGTGTGTATAATCACCGGAACTCGGAACAGGTGCGTGCGAGCGGTGCATGACTGGAACTTGTAGTCTATGTAATGGCGGATTGGGAGTCCGTTGCGATCTGCGTGTCTACTAGCGATCTGCAACCGCTCGATCGCTGGTGATCGTAACAACTATAAATCCATAGAAACTGAGAATTTGCAAGTTGTCTCTTGTTTTCTGTCATAGCTCTATTACATGCTGAAGCAATGCTGTGTAAAAACAAATTTTATTGATTCTTGCATGCTAAGCACACATATTTGATTTTGCTTTTATCATATTTAATGTGTACAAAAAGAAATTTCATAAAAGTGTATCATTAAAAATGTAAGCAGTATTTTAGTTTTAATGAAACTGTAAGGAGTAAAATATCAGCCATTGATACTACAGTATTATTTGTGAGTGTGGGCGTCCTCAGTCTACAAACATGTTCTGTTATCTACTGTGAGTTTAGGATTGGTTTTGGAGAATCTGCGAATCTGTTGTGTTTTTCTTTTCTCCAGCTGTCATTCCATTCAGACTATGGAGCATGAATATTTCGATTGTCCAGAATATGTGGCCAGCACTCAGGCAGACGTGGACAGAGCAGTTGAGTTTGAGTGTGAGGTGAGTAAAACCCTTACATTTCTTTAAAATCATTTCTTAATGCTTTATAAAATAGTTTAAATTGTGGTCTATATACATTAACTTTATTCTTAAGTGACCTGATAACAAATGACCAGGTAAACACACTCTTAAAAATAACGGTTCCTAAAGAGTTGTTGTTGTTGTTGTTGTTGTTGTTGTTGTTGTTGTTGTTGTTGTTGTTGTTGTTGTTGTTGTTGTTGTTGTTGTTGTTGTTGTTGTTTTAGAGAGATGCCATTGAAAAAGCTTTATTATTTATGGACTTATTTATTCTTAGTGATAATATCTTTTGGTCACACTTTACAACAAGGTTTCATAAGTTAATGTTAGTTTATTGCTAACATGACGTAAGAGTGAACAATACTTATCTTACTTTAACATTTACTAATGCATTATTAAAATCTAAAATAGTGAATGCACTGTGAGTTGATATTAATTTTCATTAACTAACATTAAAAAAGATGAATAAATACTGTGATATATGTATTTTTCATAGTTTTTTTCCTGTTAATAAATACATTAATCAACACTAACTACTACAACCTTATTGCTGAATCTTTCTTCCACTATAAAGAGGCTTCTGTGGAATGAAAAGATTTATGAAACCTTCATTTTTAGGAGTGCAATTTACACCTGATTTTTTGTAGATTGCGATAGCGTGATTAAATAAATCACTTATAAATGACTGTTAATGCATTCTTTTAAAGTGCAACAGTAAAAAAATTTGTATTCATACCATAACTGTGACATTTGACAGAATTTTTCAGTGTTATTTTTTCAGTGTTATTTTGCACTGTAAAGAAATGTCTAACAGCTTGTGTAAATAATTTCTTAGAAAGTGGCTGTAGTTCATGATTCAATTTGTGTTTATCTGTTGCATTATGGGACTTCTGACTTTTTAATGTTTTTTTGTACATTTAATTTTAATTATAAACAATATATTAATGTATTTAATACAGTTATTTTAATTAGTTCTTTTCATTAAAAGTATTTTATTTATAAAAATTATTCATTAAATATTTACCTTAATATTAATATTTATTAAATAGTTAACATAATAAAATGTATGTAAAAACTTTTTTTTTTGTTCTACCACAAACGTGATAGTTAAAAAAGTAGGCATTAAATAATTTTAGTGATTTATTTTAATAAATAGCTAATTTTCTTGCAGACTTAACATGCTTCTCAAATACACAGGATAATAATGATATGATGAAATCAATCAGCAAGATGTTTGATAAAATACAAAATAAAAGTATTTTAATTTTGACCATCATCAAAATTAATTTCTGAAAATGATTTTAACTAGTTGTTAATATATCTATTCTGCTTACATGCTTTACATTATTCTTTTTGTCATCTAAAATAAATTAATTGCATCACCACATATAACTTGCATGCTTATATTCTTCTATATATCTTTTTTATTGTATGGTCAAAGGATAAAATAAATTAATTTAATCCTTCAAAAAGCCATTTTGCTTTACTGTTAAGAAATGGTTGCAGATGGAGAACTCTCAAAAAAGCTTTTATTCCTTGGACTAATAAACAAGGGGAGCAGATTAGACTCCACTGAGGTGTAATTAGTTTTATTTTTGTAATTAATGTTCTGTCCTACTGGGTCTCACTTGCTCGTTTGGGTAAACAAATGCATGCGCGTTAATGAATCATTATTATGAATATTTGTCATGGTTGTTTGAAGGTGGATAAACAGCTTGTCACCAGATGTTTCATCAAAAGAGTGACATTTTGAGGTTTAATTCATTACATATGATCTATTATTGAATTATGTTCAGTCCACACCCAAAATAATACCTCCATGGCAGCAAACACTTGATATAAATATAGCTGATGAATTATACAGATTTTCAGCCAATCAGAATCCATCCTGCTTAAAAGGTCAGAAAACAAAACTCTTGAATTATTCATCATTTGTTTTATAATGAACAAAACATTATGAGACTTGTAGGTGCCAAATATAGTTGTAGTTTATTCTGTTTTATAATTCCTATCGTGAGCATGCCTTTAGTGTCATATAATCACACGCAGTACAGTGCAAAAGTGGCTTTATGAATAAGCATTGATTAATGACATAAGAATAATTCCAAGAACAAAGACCAGCCCATGCTAATTGAAAATACGTGCATCAGCCAATATTTTTGCAAAACATAAAGTATGTTGCTGCGTGTACATTTTGTTGCACGTTTTAGACGACAAAGCCACTAGAGGGCACTGTTTACATTTTTAAGAATCTGATTTACATTACTTAAGGGATGTTTTGTTGTACGATTCAGATACATGACGTTGTTGTGCATGAAAAAAAAATCCTTTATTTGATAATAATATTTGCCTGTAAATATCATTAGCGTAAAAAGGAACAAATGTTGTTGGCGTCATACTGCCACCAGTGTTCATTAACCTAGAAACTGCAATCAAACATATGTCTAAGTACTTATTCAGGCCCATAGCCAGCCTATTGAAAGGGGTGGTTCTGTTTCCTAAAAAAGTGGACCTTTTTTTGCAGTTATTCCCCTCATGCGAGGTCTAAATACTGCATTTTAGTGATATATTAAGCACTAAACTTTGCTGGATTAGCTTGTTGGATGGTATTATAACCACACTTTTTGATGTACTAAAATATTTCCTACAATTTTGTCAAAGTGCTTACCACACCTCAAAAATATTACAGTTTTATAAATGTTATGAGGTTAGCATCTGAAATAAAAAATAAAAAGAATTTAAAAATACTTATTTTAAATACAAATTTATTATCATTCATCATTTTAAAAAAAGGAGTCTAACTTTTTTTAAACAAAAAAGTGTAGCCTATAGGCAAAAAAAAAAAAAAAATTCTATCTCATTCAACTTTCCTCAGTAAGAATTTGGCCACTTAAATAATTACATTTTTAATTTGTCCTAAAGCCTTCTTCTATTGGTAATTTTCACAATTTATGATGGCATAGCAGTCAAAAATGGGACAAACGAGTACATATAAAGGTCAGATTCTAAAATATATATTTATTTACTATCAGTTACCTGTAACTATTGACTTCCACAGAAGAAAAAAACAAATACTATGGTAGTCAAAGGTTACAGGTTTGCAGCTTTCTTTAAAATATTTTCTTTTGTGTTCGACAAAAGAAAAAAAAAGACAAACCAGTTTGAAAGAAGTAAAGGTTGAGTAAAAGATGACAATTTTCATTTTTTGGGGGTGAACTATTCGTTTAAAAAAAGAAAAATATTTCAACAAATTTGCTTGGCTGAATATATCAAGCTGTGGTAAAACCCAACTGATTAACTCTAGGGAACTTGTAAAATGAGCCTATTTCAAATAAATAAATAAATAAATAAATAAATAAATAAATAAATAAATAAATAAATAAATATATGTATATATATATATGTATATATATATATATTTATTTATTTATTTATTTATTTATTTATTTTAATACTCAATTTTTCAAATACTCAACATTTTTTTCCATGTATTAAATTAATGAAACTGCCACTTTTTTTTTATTAAAAATGGCATAAATATAAACATATAAAAAAGTACAGGTTAATTTACATATTTCACTATTATAATATAAGTCATAATAGGAAACAATTTTTAATACGATACAACATATGATGTTTCACTCTGATATGCAGTTAAAATGAGTACATTCACAGAGTGGTTCTGTCAATACTATATAACAATCTATCGATGAACACACACCTTCTGCTCTTGCTCAGCACAGCTGTGGTTTGCTGATTAAATGAAAAACGGAGGAGCGGAAATCTGCCATATTTTTCATATCAAATTTAAAGGGGGCTGAGGCGATCATTTATTAGTGTACAGTTCATGAGGTAATCGCAAAAGTTTTAGGGGGGCTGAATAAAAATATAAGGGGGCTCAAACGATGCCCATGATGTTTTATAATTTGACCTGAACGTTTCAACGAGACATCATTTATCTTGTCTTCGTCTCCAAAAAACTCTTATTAAATTTTCTCACAGTTGCTGTGGTCCTCAGGGGGCGGGGAATGGCGCAAGTTAAAACTGCACCAATTGCAACAAATTTAGATGCAAGTTAAAAAACATTTAGTATACAGTTAAATAGTACGTGAATACACATAAATTAGGGAAGTTTAATCAGCCAAATAAATGGTATGCGCCAATGGTATATGCAATTATTGATCCGTGGAAGTCGTAATACCCAAACAGCTCGTGGAAAAAAAGTAGGCATATGGAGTAGTATACGTGCGTATAGCCCCGACTAAACCACTGACCCGAACCCCCCCCCCCCCCCCCTTGCTACGGGCCTGTTATTGCAGTTTCACAAAAAATATAGGCTGAAGTATGCATTTTCAGTGAGCCTGTGTTGACAAAGACACATCAAGGGAATGTTAGTAGGAACAGAAGTTCTGTACGTTATTATATTGCTTTTATTGTATTTTTTACTAAAGTCTTTATTAATTAGTTTATTTATTTGTTTATTTATTTATTTATTTAGTGCACAAAAAAAAACATACTTGTCGCTTCATAAAATTAAAAATCACATGGACTACTTCTTTTCTAGGCATTCAGATTGAAAATGACTTAGGGACAGAAACCTCTTGGATTCCACTGAAAATATATTCAAATGTGTTCTGAGGATCAATACATAACGTTTATGCAGAAAGCAGCACAAATGATGTCGAAAACAAATCATGATAAGTCATGTGTGTAATCTACTATCAACACAGGTGCAAAATGGGTGACTTTATTTTATTTTTTGGCTGCTAAATAATGGTTCAAATAGCAAATTGACTATCACACACCATAAATGTACTTCTTAAAGTGGAGAAACTCCTACATCTGCATACAAAATACCAAAAATGTGCAATTTGATATGCATTTTTTTCCGGTTCATATCATTGTATAGCCTGACAGTCATTTTATATATTTTTTAAGCCTCTGGCACAAGCTGTTTATAAATCTGGTTCTACATCTTTATGGTTATCATTATAGTTATCATCCATGTTATGATGAGCCAGACTTTACTCTACATTGCTTCACGCCTGGATGAGAATTCTCCATGCATAATAACTTCAATCTGTCCATCACCAGCAAATCCTTCATCTCAGTCCCAGAGGAAAGCACAATCTCGCAGAAGCACTTCACCTCTCAGTATACGACACACATCCTGGATTAATATTGCGATAAATAAAATTATCACTCCCGTTTTCTAGTTCCATCACTAGTTTAAGAAAGATTGTGTGGATTATTTTGCCAGGTCTGTTGATCCTCTTTGATGAGCATGCGGCCTGAACAATAGACTTGCAGAAAATATGAAGTATCGCTGAGCTTCTCCAGCAGATCAATATGAAGCCGTATTAAAGCCGCTGGTGATGAATTGCATCCATTGTGCGGACTGACAGTAACCCACATTCAGCTGAAATACGAGAAAGAGTTCGACTATTTATATCCACAACGCACACCGCAAAAACTGAAATCTGAGAAAAAAATCTGGAAAATGTGAGTTGTTATTTTGCCATGAAAGATATAAAAGACAATATATTGCACGCTAGATTATGAATCTTGATGGGTCTTGATAGATTTTTCTTTCTGATTTTTACTAGAAAAAGCCAAGGTAATAAAGTGCAAGCTGTTGTATTCAGAATTCAAAAACAAGTTCAAATGTCAAGAATCCTAAATTCATTCATTCATTCATTTTCCTTCGGCTTAGTCTCTTATTTATCAGGGGCCACCACAGCAGAATGAACCACCAACTATTCATGCACTCTTGCATTCACACTTGCACTCATACACTACGGACAATTTTGTTTACTCAATTTATCTGCATGTCTTTGGACTGTGGGGGAAACCAGAGCACCGGGAGGAAACCCACATGAACACGTGGAGAGCATGCCAACTCCACACAGAAATGCCAACTTGCCCAATCCTACATTTTTACCCAAAAATTCTAATTCTGCCATGATTTACTGACCCTTCACTTGTTCCAAACCTATTTAAGTTTCTTTCTTCTGTTGAATGCAAAAGAAGATATTTTGGAAACACATTGACCTCCATAGTAATTTTTTGCAACAGAAATAGATTGTAGAATTCTTCAAAATATTTTTCTTTTGTGTTCAACAGAAAAAACGAAACTCATAAACTCATTTAAAACCACATGAGGATGAGTAATTGATGAGGTAATTTTCTATTTTGGCTGAGCTATCACTTTAAGAAAGGACGACTTAATTAACCCTTTAACTGCCTGCTCTACCAAATGGTTGACCCTGTTTTGACTGTTTTAAATAAGGACTGTTAAAGTAATTTAAAGAATGACTATGATAATGTTTTTAATAAGGGTTTACACACACAGCATTGTTGGTTTACAAAAATCAAGCAAACATAATCCTGTTGCACTACTACACTTGACTAGTTTTACTGTAAAAAAACAACAACAAGAAAACATGTCAAGTGAGAATCTGAAATATTTTATGGCATACGTCAAAAATAAAGATGATTTAGTGTTCAAAAACATTTATCACACTTCATATTTTCTGATTTTCCTATATTTGTATTAATCCCAGTGCTTTACCATAAACCGACATATCAACCATTTGGTAGAGGTTGATATTTCAGAAATGATGGGATGTGTTGAAAAAAGTGCATTGAGTGTGTTAACTAGTGACATTAGGAGTTAAGAAATGACATCCATTTTTTTTTCTTGGTGGGGCAGTTAAGGCATATTATTTGGTTTGTAACATTTTCTGTTCACCTGTACTATTGTCCTTTTTTCATTTGTGGTCAACCTTGGACACACTTATTTTTAATTATTAAAATGGACACATTTTTAGTAAGGATTTTTTATTAAAGCATGAATATTTTAAAAGAATGCACTCAAAATACCCTTATTGTGCAAGAATACCTTGGGGAAAACTCTTTAAAAAGCTCTATTTAATTACATTTAAACAATTACTGCATGCTTTTAAAAGAAGTTTTAAGTTTAAAGCATTTTACTCTTATTTTAATGAGATTTATATTAAAATTGCCTAATATGCAATGCTCATTAAAAAACACACAAAAAAAAAATCATGGTTTGAAATATTTTTGTCAAGTTTTAGGGTAGAACATAATTTATTATAATACTTTTTTAAGAATTATTACAGAATTACAATTTCTTTCCATATGTTCAAGTGGTTCTAAACTTTTATTAATTCCTTTCTTCTGTTGACAACCAAACAACATTTGAAAAAGCAGCCATTGACATCCATAGTAGGAACATAAATACTATGGAAGTCAATGGCTGATTTTTTTTCTAACATCTTCACTCAAAACTTTGAGGTTGTTTTTGGGACAACTTAATTGCTTTGTTCAATCCACTTATATTTGTAAAAACGAAGAAGTTAACCTAATTCCCAACCCAAACTGATTGTGTGGAATGCTTTTTCTTTAGTGTTCTTTTGTTTTCAACAGAAAAAAGAAACTCAAACAGGTTTGGAACAAGTGGCGGATGAGTAAACTATGACAGAATTTTCATTTTTGGGTGAACTGTCCCTTTAAGTCAGTTTTGCTTTCCCCATTGGCTGATTATTTAGCTTGTTTTTAACATACTGTTATTAATTTCTAGCTTGCTTTTTTTTCTCCAGTGCAGAAGTGATTTGAAATGGCCATTGAGGAAAAGTGAAGAGCTCATATAGTGGAAGTGGTAAATCTGGTTAATGTGTTGGGTGGAGTGGTTGACGTATGACGCTGGTCGACCGATAAATGAGCCGTTCTGCTTGACTGAACTGAGGCCAGTGTTAGGCGTGTCGAGCTCTGGCTAACCGTTCTTCTTTGACAGATGAATGTCTCTCAAATGAAGCCCTGTCACCTGCACCAGGCTTCAGTCGTGACATATAACCCTCGGCCTGCTTGATTGTATCATATTTCAGGGGGGGACATCTTTCTGTTGGACACATTTGATGCTCTTTGAACCGTTACTGGTCAGACTAATGTAAAGCTCAAACATTTAAGATGACTTTAGTGCCATGCTATCAGTGTTGGAGTTTAGAAGCTATCAGAGATGGCTTTTATTATTCATTTGAAGTAAAACTGCGCTTTGATGAACTGAAATCAGGTAATTGAGCAACTGTGAGATCCGCTGTTCTATAAACGGATGTTTTTATTCATACCGGATGTTAAGTGCTCTTTAAAAACAGTTAGGTGCATGGTTTTGATGGGTTTAAATGGAATGAATGTATGGATGACTAGCGCATTTTTTAAATGTATCTGGGTATGTGTGTGTGTGTGTTACAGGAGGTTGAGCTCTGTCGAATGAACAGCCAGGAAAAGCTGGGTTTGACTCTGTGTTACCGCACTGATGACGAGGAAGATACAGCAATCTTTGTTGGTCAGGTTGGTACTTTTATTTTATTTATTTATTTATTTATTTTCTTGTTGTTTATTTTATTTTTATTTGATTTAATATTATTATTTTTTATTTTTCTATTTTTTTATTATTTAATTTAATGTAATTTAATAAAAAAAATTCACATTATTATTTTATTTCATTTTAATTTTTATTTTTTTTTTAAATATTTTATTTATTTATTTGCTTTGTTGTTTATTTTAATTTAATTTAATTAATGTTTTTTATATTATTTTATTAATTTAATTTAATTGTTTATTTTATTTATTTATTTTATTTATTTGCTTGTTTGTTTATTTTATTTTTAGATTATTATTTTATTTTTATTTTATTTTATTAAATTTTTATTTAAATTATTTTTTTCATTTTATATTTTGTTTTTTATTTTATATTTTTTATTTTACATTTATTTTACTTTTATTTATTTTCTTCATTTTTTCTTCATTTATTTATTTAATTTTTTTTTTATTATTTTATATTATGTCATGTTATTTTCCCAATTTATTCTATTTTTGTTTACTTTAACTTTCGTTTATGTTTGCTTGTAAAAGCTTCATTTCATTAAAATATTAGTCCTGAAATTAATTTACAATTTATGTCCAACATTTGGTAAAAGGGGTTTCAAAACCACATTTTCTTTCATTGTAACATTATTCATTACTCACATTGTAACCACATTTTCTTTCACAGACTATGTGATGACTTTTTACAATAGCTTCCGACTCTATTTTGTGGTTTAGCTTGCAGACGTTCAGTTTAATAAACACCGATCTACTGAAAATGAACACTTTTGGAACAAAGAATGCTAATTGGGTGACCTGTGTATAATTCATCAACACATGTTAAAGTCACCTGCAAGATGTGACAGCGAACATCAGATTTGAAGCAGGCAATCAATTTAATCAGACCGAACCCCTTTTAACATCAATTAAAATTTTTCTAAAAAGTAATTAAAAGATAAAAGCCGGGTTTGATCCATCCTAATTATTCCACATGATTCCTTCACTAGAATTAAAAACCGTTCAATGTGGAAAACGCTCTTGTTTTCCAAAGTTCAACTGGCAGACGAAAGTCTACTGATCCAAGCATGAAGAGAGCAAGTCGAGTTTGGAAAATGATTCCGCATACAGACAGTGCTTTTTCAGTGTTTTAATTGCTGATTTTAATTAGCAAGCAGTGGCACCCCTTCTGTCTCCCGTGGAGTGTAAAATGGCACTTTTTTTCGCTCTCACCTTCTTCACTCACCAAAGGCTCCAAACAAGGACTGCATTTCAACAGAGGGAGAATTTTTACCTCATTGTACAGACATTGCCTGTTCTTACACCATTTCTCGCCTAGAGATATGTAAATGTAGGAGCACCTGACATCAAACGCTGGGAACTGCTGCTGCTTTTCGCATCATCTCCAGAAAATATATCATAAACAACCTACAGAAATGTTCTATTAATACATATCTGTGGAGGAGGGGGGCGGGGAGGGCGTATGCTAATATTAGCAATTAACAATGCATTTATGCGTATAATGTTAGTCAGTGTACTGCAAAGATTTGTATTAGTCTTTTATACACGTGTCTCTTATGTTCAAAAGTTATATATAAATAGGGAAAAACATATTGTCACATCTTTTATATATTCCATGCAGCATTCGCTTGTGTGCATATTATATTGGTTTCTTTTTTATTAAATAGTCTGAAAGGAATGGATTTGTTCGCGTTTTTGGACAGATATGCAAATGAATCTATTACAATAATGAATTCTTCTTGTGATAAGTCATGGAATTATTGCTGGTGTGTTGAGATGAATTATGACAATTTGCATACTGATGGCGTGTTTGTTGTACTGTTGATAGGTCGAGCTCAACAGCATCGCTGCGAGGGACGGACGCATCAGAGAGGGAGACCGAATTTTACAGGTGAGATATACATTTAATTCTGTTTCACACGAACACATTAATTCACTCGTATAACCTAACCTAATCTTCCAACATGGAATAGCTGCCATTATATGAATCCAGTGTTTGGCGAATTGAATCTTTTACATTATTTTTCTTACTTTTTAATAAAAATAAATTAAACATTTATTCTAAAACCAGTCTAGAACAATAATAAATATCTATGTATGGTCACACTTTAGTTTGATGGTCAGTTTGTTGAATTTAATTACAACTATTTCTCATTAGATTATAATTAGACTGTTAGGTTAAGGTTAGGGTTAGTGTAAGATGACATGTAGTTTCTTATAGTCAGCTAAATGTCTGTTGAAGGAGCAGTATCAACAGATATTAAGCAGACAGTCTACTAATACTCGAATGGACCATCAAAATAAAGTGTTACCATATGTATTATTAAATTTGTTTTGTAAATGAAATATACAGGGTTGTTTTAACCCTGTGTTGGGTCAAATATAGACAAATGCAACCATTGAGTAAAAAGTGTCATTTCAATTAAATTGAATGAAATTAACCCAACATTGGGGTTGTCAATTTTTGACACATTGTTTGGTAAAAACAATAGATTGCATAAAGATATTTCCATAACGCAACAAATTAAAAATAAATACATTTAAATACATCAAATCAAAAATGTTGATGCATCAAAAATAGTTGCAAAATATAAATGTATATGTGTGAATGATGAGCCGAAAAGAAAATGAATAAATTAATGAATGTGTGAATGACAGTGTATGGGTGTTTCCCAGTGTTGGGTTGTAGCTGGAAGAGTATCTGCTGCGTAAAACATATGCTGGATAAGTTGGCAGTTCATTCCGCTGTGGCGACCACTGATTAATAAAGGGACTAAGGCGAAAAGTAAATTAATGAATTTGTGAATGACAGTGTATGAGTGTTTCCCAGTGATGGGTTGCAGCTGGAAGGGCATCTGCTGCGTAAAACATATGCTGGAAAAGTTGGCGGTTCACTCTGCTGTGGCGACCCCTGATAAATAAAGGGACTAAGCTGAAAAGAAAATGAATGAATGTGTGAATGACAGTGTGTGGGTGATGGTTTGCAGCTGGAAGGGCATCTGCTGTGTAAAACATATGCTGGATAAGTTGGCGGTTCATTCCGTTGTGGCGACCCCTGATAAATAAAGGGACTAAGGCAAAAAGAAAATGAATGAATGAATGTGTGAATGACAGAGTATGGGTGTTTCCCAGTGATGGGTTGTAGCTGGAAGGGCATCTGCTGCATAAAACATATGCTGGCTAAGTTGGCGGTTCATTCCACTGTGGCGACCCCAGATTAATAAAAGGACTAAGCCGAAAAGAAAATGAATGAATGATAAATGTATTATTTCAAATGATTATTTTCTAAATGTTGATGTATTTAGGTGGTGTCTTCTTTAAATCATTAAAAATGAATGATAGTGTTATGTACTCACAGTTTTTTTCTAATGTATAGAAGAAAAATATATAAAATTCAGCTTTAAAATGGCTGTGGTTCTGAAGAATGCACACCAAGTCGGTGTGACATTCAGCAGAGACGGTAGGGTTAAAGGTTTGCAGAATTTATGAGCAAAAGACGATAAAGAGAGAGCGAGATACAAAGGACACAAGGCATCTGTGGATGTAACAGTGAGGGAGATGAATACAGTGGTTCAGTGCGCGTCTGTCTCACTCTCTCCACCCCTATTATCTTCTTTTGACAGTGCCATTACTCTATAGAAGAAAAGATGAACGGCACCTGTCAGAGGCTGCTTAATTGTGTGTCTGGGCGTGTACCGCCACAACGCTTTTTATAAATGCTGCGGCTCCTGCAGCCCAGTCGGCAGTCTTAGTAATCGATGCAAAGTCGCTCCTCCAGTAAATGCATAATTGACTGGAGGTTGTTATCTCGCAAGGGGGGCCTAGTTTTGGTGAGGGTGAGGAAATGCAATTTTGCTCCACTTCTGTCACTGATGAAGTGTGCTTCCGGTCTGAAAATCCTGACACTCTGTCATTATCTTTGTGTGTATGTAATTGTCTCACTGTGTCCATGTTTCTTCCAGATAAATGGTCGTGATGTGCAGAACAGGGAGGAAGCGGTTGCACTCCTTTCAAATGAACATTCAAGATCCATAGTGTTACTTGTCACCAGACCTGAAGGACAGGTGAGACTAACATAGACTTTGTGGCCAGCCAATCATCGTAGATACTGTAGACTCTACAGTGTAGAGCATAGGTCTCAAACTGGATTCCTGGAGGGCCGCAGCTCTGCACAGTTTTGCTCCAACCCTAATCAAACACAGCTGATCCACCTCATCAAGGTGTTCAAAACTACCAGAGATTATTAAGCAGGTGTGAGTTGGAGGAAGTTGGAGCTAAACTATGCAGAGCTGCGGCCCTCCAGGGATTGAGATTGAGACCATTGGTGTAGAGCTACAATACAAATCCGAATGGGCCAAACCAGTTGAGTAGCATGAATGACAAGGATGTGGCACTCACCGATAGAATATGTGTTGTGGTATATGTGCTGGATTCCCATCAGCAGAAATAACCTGGTGGTGAGGTGTGGTTTCAGTTGTGGGATCAAAATCCCCTGTCACACTGTGCCCATTTACTAAGGCACGGAGGCAAGTACTCCACTAGTGACAACATTGTTATGTCAAATGCACAAAGAACTGAACAAATCTTAAGTACATTTAATGTTTTGAAGAGCATATAATGCATATAGACTACCAGAGTATAACAATATATCTCTGATTCATTTGTTGTTTGCAAACAGAACATCATAAGCCCCTTCTAGCCTCTGGGCCCTATTCACTCTGTTCCTCTTTCCCCTCCACATACTATGCCCCTGGATACAGCATCTATAGGGCAGCCTTGGCCTAATAGTCAGTAGGACTTGTGACCCAAAGACCACAGGTTCTATTCCTGGCACTGGCAGATTGTAGGTGTTGGGAGTAAATAACCAGCACTCACACCATGTTCAATACCATGGCTAAGGTGAGTCCCTTGACCCCAAGGTTCCCCAGGCATCACAGCATTGGCTGCCCACTGTTTCGGGTGTGTACACGGTGTGTGCATGTTTCATTGCTTTGTGTGTGCACTTGAATTGGTTAAATGTCGAGCACAAATAAATGCCAAGCACAAATAAAGAGGATGTGTCACCATACTTGGCCACATGTCTCGACTTTTCTTTCTATCAGACTCTAACTGAGGCAAATGGAATGTTAGGTTCGATTAAAATGAGCTCTGATGCTCTGTTGTGTCGTACACTTGAATAAGGGTGAACCCTATTGGGCTTTTGTTTCTTAGATGGATGGAAACTGGCTTGACGAGGACCATCATGATTTCCTCGAGGAGCTGAAGATGGAGATTTTAGAGGAACAGAAAAAAGAGGGAATCCTTCAAACAGCAGGTCGCATGAAGCTTGTAAGTGTGATCATATATGTCAAAGCTCAAACTCCTCATGTTTTGTCAGGCATTAAGCAATTGTGTCTGTTTGTGTTTTGCAGTCTACAAGGCAGGAGGATGCAAGTACAGATACAGCAACATGCTCCTCCTCCATTCTTGAGAAGGACAGTGGTATGAAATGTAGCTTTGAGGATAGTTCTGAACATGAATTTATGTCTTATCCCCGGACTCAAAAACAACTTCGGGACAGGTGGGAAGCAAGCTCACATTTGGTTCCTATGGACACCAGACAGGAGAAGAAAGGTCAGGAGGGCAGGTTAAGCGAAAATGGGGTGGAATGTGATCATTTTCAGCAACTTTTGGAGCTCAAGTGTCAGATCCGTAATGGTGGAGAATGCGGGTTAGTCTACAGACGAAGCAGCACTATCGAGTGCAGCCTGACAGATCAAGGTGGAACTGGAGTGGCAAGGGAGTTGCACATGCTCAACGAAGAGCTGCGCAGCATTGAACGTGAGTGTCAGAGCATCATGCAAGCCCATCAGCTGCGGAGGAGCAAGCATGACTCACCTCGAATGGATAAGGAAAATCGTCTGCGACGTGGCAAGCTTGCAGATATTAATGAGCATCCTGAGAGACTACAAAGTGAGAAGCTCAAAGATAAAGACAGCTCTAGTGCCTACAATACAGCTGAAAGTTCCCGCTCAACTCCACTGGGAACAGAAGGATCACCTGACCACTCGTTACAACGTCGAATCCACCTGACCAACCAGAGGAACCTTCGAAGTATGCAGAGTCCCTACAGTAGCCCCATTTTGTCCTTACCTAGCCAAAGTAGCTCTACTTGCAGCCGTGCCCATACCTACACCAGCTCAACACCTCCCTTACAGACCCCCATCACCAGTCCCGGATCTCAAGGACCCAGCCAGGCCTTCTCCAGCAGTTTGGAGCAAAGTCCCAGCAACCCTTCGGAGTCAGACCCAGCACTTCCTGCTGACGACGAGCGCTGTGAGAAAGAAAGAAACAGGAATAGGTTAGCAGCCGCTCGACAATATCATTCGCCCTACCACACCAGCACTACAACAACCCAGCCTCCCAGCACACGCCACTACCAGAGTTACCTTCAGCTCCTACAACAACATTCCTCCTCCTCTCTGGAATACTCCCAGAGTCAGCTTAGCCTCCTCAGCCTCCGTGGACGGCCTGGACCTTCGCAAGCTGGCAGACTTGAATGGAAGGTCAAAGTCCGGGCAGACGGAACCAGATATGTAGCACGTCGTCCAGCACGGGATCGAATCCTACGTGAACGAGCCTTACGGATCAGGGAGGAACGCAGCGGCGGGATGACTACGGATGATGATGCAGTCAGTGAGCTGAAGATGGGGCGCTACTGGAGCAAAGAAGAACGCAAGCAGCAGCTAGCAAGGGCAAGGGAACAACGACGGAGGAGGGAATTCATGCAGAAAAGCCGACTTGAGTGCCTCAGGGAAACTATGGGGACGGCAAGCGGGGAGGTCAGCATCCTGGAACTCAGCCATAAGAAGATGCTGAAGAAACGAAACAAGAAGATCCTTGACAACTGGATGACCATTCAAGAACTCATGAGTCATGGAGCACGAGCACCTGAGGGCACCAAAGTTCACAATGCCTTCCTTTCAGTCACTACAGTTTAGTGGAAACAGTGACCCTTGTACTTGCTTCATTCCAAGTGGCCATTTTATAAAGGTGAAGATGCAGATATTTTTCATGTTTTGTGGAACTAATACTTTGTGACAACTCATTTCAACTAAACTCAAGACTTCAAGAAATGTGAATGTGAACTCTTTTGATATATTTGACACTACCGTTGACACTACCGTTACAGACCTCGCTGTGTTTTCATACTAGAATGTATACGAAGCGGTTTTAATAGGATTTTACACACTACATTGGTGGTTTGAATGTAGTGTTTCTTTCCATGCATTTGTATTTTATAAATTGCAAGTTTTCATGCGATATAAAATACGGTACTTGAATATCGGCTCTTGCTGCCATTACATCTTTTAAATCCGAAATGTAAATATCTGTACCTGTTCTTACAAAGACCTTCACCGATAAAGGTCTTCATTGCAGCTTAATGGGTTTACAAGAGTCATTTGACATACATGATGTTACCATTTTAATAGTATTGTATACAATACGTACAATTTTTGTACTCTTCTGTATGAACATTATTTATATTTTTTGAGTCTAATAAGTTATTCCATCTTTCTAATGCCAAATGACCCAGTCTGTATCTCACTCAAGCGCTAAACATGGAGTTTCTACCACTCATTGTGCCTTGTACAGAGGCTCATTTTTCTACCACGGGTTGTGAAGAGACACCCTGAGTAATCTTGCTGTCATGGTTTTTGCTCTCTTTTTGATGTGTAAGATAACTTTGTAGCCAAGTCTACGTGTTCTAGGTGTGCTACATGAGGGAAAAAAAGAATAATAAATTATTTACAAAACATAAAAAGGTTTATAATCCTTGCTCAAATAATGATTTTCTAGTTTTGTAAGGCGGACACGGGTATCGCGGCTTTGATCGATTCATGTCTTGATTGACTGCTTGAACTAATTAAGCTCAAGATCAAGACCTGCACTGCAGAGATAAACTGTGATTATATCATTAGAGTCAGACAACATTGGCATTTGTCCGATTCGCATCTCACCCAAATACCACAGCTGTCATTGTTAAGCTCACATCCTGTCAAACAGTAGCATTAAATCAGATCTGTTTGATTGTAAATGGATGAAATACTAGATGGTCGTCTTGCTTTCTTTCTAGTACCATTCTATATTTCATGCTGAAAATCAGTATATTTGTTGATACAGAAGCAAATATTGAAGTTGAAGTTCAGTTTAGTTCAGTTCAGTGTGGTTTAATCTTCACTGCTGAAAATCCAAACACTGAAGAGCAAATCCATCGATGTGCAGCTCCACAAGTCCTAAACCAAGCAAGCCAGTGGCGACAGTGGCAGGGAACAAAACTTCACCAATTGACGAAAGTAAAGGAAAAAAAAAAACCTTAAGAGAAACCAGGCTCAGTTGGGCATGACCATTTTTTCTCTTGCCAAACATCCTGTGCAGAGCTGCAGTCTAGGCACCGGAGGCTGGAATGCGAAGACTCGTCTGTCACTGTGGTCTTTCAGGAATCAGTCTTACGCTCTCCACTCCTCCATGACCGCCACAGCATCTGCTCAGGATACAGCCTGGTCCAGGATTATGGATACCTTGGCATCATTTCTTCACAGGTCTTAGATCGCGTCAATGGAGCTGCATCATTTCTGGAGGTGTGTCTGAGCCTCGGAAATTATCAGGAAGGCTATTCCAGAGTTTAGGAGCCATAAATGAGAAGGCTCGACCTCCTTTAGTAGACTTTGCTATTCTGGGTACTACCAGAAGCCCTGAGTTTTGAGATCTTAAAGAGCAGGTTGGATTGTAATGATCTACATAGTTATTAATAGCTTTTTTGAAGAAACTTACCCAACACTGGATTTCATGAGATCCCCTTTGTCACAATTAGCAAATCTATGAGTCTTATTTTATGCATAATCCTCAAAAACCTGGTGCATTTGTGTATAAATGTCTTTATTGTACATCTTTATGCTTGATTGTACAGTATGACAACAAATACAGGTTAAACTAATGATCTAACATTGTATATGAAGGCATAAAAAAAGACCCTTTGCTATTATTTGGGTAATTTGTACAGACTATTCTTACACAGATGGTTCTGACTGGATGAAAGCTGCCCGCGGTTGTTAGGATGGTTTGTGTGTGATGGAGGTTGGAGGCTTTTTTGAAGTCTAATGTTTTTCATCTTTGCTATGAATGTGTGCTGCATGTAAAGACCTGTCTGCTTCTGTTTCAAAGTGATAACACTAGCACAGATCTCACGCGCGGATGCCTTAAACCTTCAATGCATTGAGTTTCTTGAACGCTGATTTCACAGAGACCCCTTTGAGCACATCATTATTGTACCATCAGTGTCCAATAGTAAAACTAATCACTCAGTATGAATAACCTGTTGACTATTTTACCAATTTGGCAGGTAAGTTCATTAGAAAATGCATTGATGTTCATAACAATAAATATCTTTGTGACAGAGTTTTGCTTTACAGGAGAGCTAACAAATTCATGCCAGCGGAGCTCAAGAATATGTTGAATATTTCATCATGTGGAGGTGTGTGTGGATCCATCTATTCATCATAAATCCTCTTCATTTTTAGCTGTTTAATCGTTAAATCCTTTCCATCTTTCCCATTTTCACAATGTGAACTCTCAGGTTTATGAAGTTTTCCTCATTACGAGCTGCAGAAATTTCTCCCGTCTCGCATTATGGCCCTGATGTGGATGGACAGAACATGGAGAAGAAGATGCTGTATTATGTATGCGTGCCAGTCGTTTACCTCATTAAGTTTCTCTTTCACTTTTATTTATTCATAAATGCTCGTTATGACTGACAGAGCGGAGACTTGTGAAATGAGAGAAGGGATATCAAAGCAAATGCCTTTTTTTTTCCCTCTCCTCGCTGTCTGTCTGTTTCTCTCTCTCCACTTTACTACAAAGAGTAATGGAGAGCACTGCTGTCAGTCTCTGTGATATTCACACTTCACCTCAGAGACGAGCTTCATCTGTTTTAAAGTAATAGTGCACCAAAAAACCAAAATACTCTCATCATTTATACTCGCCCTGCTGTCATTCAAGACCCACACACAGCTTGCTTTCTTGCACAGAACACAGCTGGAACAAGTGTTGGTGACTTTTTAGTGCTCATTTAAACTGCAGTTTGTTGATATATCTGTCATCTTGAGTTTGTTCATTCGTACATTTCACATCTATCTATCTATCTATCTATCTATCTATCTATCTATCTATCTATCTATCTATCTATCTATCTATCTATCTATCTATCTATCTATCTATCTATCTATCTATCTATCTTTCTGTCTGTCTGTCTATTTATCTGTCTATAATTTGTACGTACATTATTCATTAATTTGTTCATTCATTCATTTGTACATATAGAAATTCATTCTTGTATTATTGTTCTGTTTTTTATTGACTTTTTATTATTAATTCTATCATTCTATCTATAATTCAATCTATCATACTATAAACCTTGTATAGTTCTTTCATTCATTCTATATCGTGATCTAACATTCCTTTCATCTATCCATCCGTCATCTATTTGACTCCATCCATCCATCTGATTCCATCTATCTGATTCAGTCCGTCTGATTCCTCCTGTCTGATTCCTTCCATCCAATTCCTTCCATCCGATTCCTTCCATCTGATTCCATTTATCTGATTCCATCCATCCGATTCCATCCATCTGATTCCTTCCATCCAATTCCATCCTTTCAATTCCATCCATCTGATTTTATCTATCTGATTCCATCCATCCGATTCCATCCATCTGATTCCTTTCATCCGATTCCATTCATCTGATTCCTTTCATCCGATTCCATCCATCCGATTCCATCCTTCCGATTCCATCCATCCGATTCCATTAATCCGATTCCATCCATCCGATTCCATCCATCCAATTCCATCCATCCAATTCCATTCATCCAATTCCATCCATCCGATTCCATCAATCTGATTCCATCCATCCGATTCCTTCCATCCGATTCCATCCAGCCGATTCCATCCAACCAATTCCTTCCATCCCATTCCATCCATCCAATTCCATCCATCTTATTCCATCCATTCGATTCCTTCCATCCCATTCCATCCATCTGATTCCACCCATCCGATTCCATCCATTCAACCGATTCCTTCCATCCAATTCCATCCATTCGATTCCATACAATTCTATCCATCTGATTCCATCAATCCGATTCCTTCCATCCAATTCCATCCATCCAATTCCGTCCAGTTCCATCCATCCATCCAGTTCCTTCCATCCAATTCCATCCATTCATCAGATTCTATCCATCCATCCGATTCCATCCGATTCTATCCATTCATCCAATTCCATCCAATTCCATCCATCTATCCAATTCCTTCTATCCAATTCCATCCAGTCATTAGATTCCATCCACCCATCTGATTCCATCCCATTATATCCATCCATCCATATTTTTATTCATACAGTCATTTGTTCGCATTCGCTGCGTAAAACATATGCTGGAATAGTTGGCAGTTCATTCCGCTGTGGCAAACTCTGAAATAGAGACTAAGCTGAAAGAAAATGAACTAATGAGTAAATATTTATCATTCTGGATTGATCATCTTTTTATTGTTCATTGTATCATTCCTTCTGCCATTTCTTCTATTGTTCCTTAGTTTGAGTATCCTTCATTCTATAGCGTATTCCAACATTCTTTTGTTTTATTGTACATTCTATCTTTCTATCATTCTGTCTGTCTGCCTTTCTGTTACTCCTTCTATTGTTACATCTATCTATAGTTCTTTCTGTCATACCATTACATTTTAACATGGTTATTTGATCATATATTGTTCTATTAATAGTTGTAACTTTCTGTCAGTCTGTCTGTCTATCAATCTGTCTAATAATAAATATATAATATATACCTTTATGTATCTATGGTTTCTGTATTCCACTAAAAAATAACAGCACACACAGATTGGGAACAGCATGAAAGTGAGTAAATGATGACAGAAAGAGGAGTATAGACAGACTGAATACACAGTGTAAAAAAAATCCTGACACAACATTGTGTAGCAGCTTTTCATTTCTGTGGTGTAGAGTGTCACGCTCCTCTTGAGTTTTGGGTGTACTTGAGCTGAACTCAGCATTATTTGATAGTGTTTTTTTTTTTTTGTTCATGCTTTTTGAAGCTCCAGCTCTCGGAGCTCTCTAAGCCTGTTGGGAACGCAGAGACATGAGAGAGCATGATAAAAAATAATGGGGTTAAGGGAACTTAGGTGGTTCGTGGAAATTTTTCCATTCAAATAAGTTGCCAGATGACGCATAGTTGGTGCAAGTGATCGTACTCAATATTTGGACGACACGAACCACTTATTCTAATGAGTACGTGTCACTTTTGCAAAAACGCTGGTAAGTAGTTGAAATCGGCCTTAGGCTGCGAACGGACGCCTTCGGGGGTGCCCAAGGGCTCCGTGGGTCACTCCCGGGCCCTCATTGGTGCCCCCAAGTGCCTAATGGTCCCCCTGACTACCATTTTGTCCACAAAGTGCCTATATGTCCCCCTGAATGCCTATTGATCCCCCCTCATCTTCCTCATTGTCCGCAGGGTGCCTATTAATCCCCCTGTCTGCCTATTCATCACCCTCCTCTTCCTCATTGTCCACTGGGTGCCTATTGATCCCCCTGACTGCCTATTGTCCGCAAAGTGCCCGATTATCCCCCTGACTGCCTATTCTTCGTCGTCTTCCTCATTGTCCACAGATGCCTATTGGTCCCCCTAACTGCCTATTCATCACCCTCCTCTTCCTCATTGTCCACTGAGTATGCCTATTGATCCCCCTGACTGCCTATTGTCCACAAAGTGCCCGTTGATCCCCCTGACTGCCTATTCTTTGTCGTTGTCTTCCTCATTGTCCGCAGGGTGCCTATTGATCCCCCTGACTGCCTATTGTCCACAAAGTGCCCATTGATCCCCCAGACTGCCTGTTTTTCACCCTCGTCTTCCTCATTGTCCTTTTCATCACCCTAAACACCTATTTTTCATCATCGTGCAAGTGACTGTCGGGCCCCGGGGACCGGCTGGACATGCCCGCCAGGCGCCGTTCGTGCTGCCGAACACTCGTTTTTGGTCACAGGGAGAAGTGTTTCCAAAATGGCTTAGAAAGGCCGCAGGAGTCTTTTTGGTCCCCAGAGAGTAGCAAAACCTCAAGTCCGGGGCCGAACGGTCCCTTAGGGGCCAAACGGCTGAGTGTCCCACGTTCAACTTATCCCATTCATTTTCACAGGTGTTTCGTGGACAGCGCCCGATTGGCTCCAAACTGACATATCTGTTGCGTCACGGGGCCCCGGGGCCGCCTCCCGAGTTCCACGGTCATACTGGCTAATTTGCCCAAAAAATCCCCCCATGACCGCGAACCACCTATGGAGTTTCCATTGAATAAGTTGAAGGGGGGTCAAAAGGTCGCAGGACCCCAAACTTTGGCACAGAGCACCGCCGCCCCCCCAGTCGGGTCCCCAAGTTCCGTGGCCCTAGCTGCTTCCTGAGCCTTTTAGGCCTGGCCGACGCAACCACCCTCCTAGGCCTCATCCAATAGAGCTCTATGTGAGACACAGGCCCATACGAAGAGGCCAGAAAAACGTTCGGGGCATCTCCCGAGCTAGCCCTCTCGGTAGGCAACCGAGGGCTTTGTGACGCAACTCTGTACCAAATCTGGGGCCCCTTGGGCCCTCGGTGGCCGAAGGGTCCCACTGACACATGTAACCTATCCCATTTGTTTTAATAGGTGGTTTGTGGACGCCCCGCGGAATGGCCCCCGTGGTCCCAAATGGCTCCGAATTGAAATGGACTGACCGGCAGGGGCCCCTCAAACGATCCGCAAAGTTTGGGGCCAGCAGGTCCTTCGAAAGTGATTAATTGGCTGAGCGGGGGAGGGGCGGACAATCTGTAGGATGTCCGTGGACAGTGCTTTTTTAGGCCACAGAAACAATTTGGTGAGTTCTGACGTGGAAGACACTGCTGAATGGGGACTCCTGACCCCTCTGCTCCCCCCAATGAACCCCAAAATCGTTCCTGCTGTGAATGGTGACCCTTTTACCGGGATGTCCACGGACAGCCTACCTAGGCCTAGTCAGATAAGCCACAGGTGGGATCTTTTTTTCTCGATCCGTCCACTCGAGCCGCACAACCTCAAAAAGTGCCAAAAAACCCCATGGAGGTGGATATGCAAGTCCCCCTAGGGCACCTCCAGGCGTCAAAATGTTGAAATTCTATTGTCCACGAACAGCCTATTTCATACAATGGGATAGATTGTACGTGGGATGTCCAGATCTCAGCTTCTGGAAACAGCAGCCAGCCCAAACCTGCATTTCTGTGCTAGTCTGGACACGCCCTGTCCAGGGTGTGAATTTGGAGAAGTTTGGAGAAACTTGAAAATCTGACCCAAAAAAACCCTTAGAGATTTTTTGAGTGAAATTTTCAACTTTCTCCAATCTTCTTCAAATTCACACCATGGACAGGGCATGCCCAGATTAGAGCAGGAAGGCAGGTTTCAGCTTGCTAGGCCTTGTAGAAGCTGAGATCTTGACATCCCACAATCTCTTCCATTCATAAAAATAGGTTGTTGGTGGACAGTGGAATTTTGAGGTTTTAACACCAGGGGGCAACTCAGGGGGAGGTGTGGATCCACCTCCACAGGTTTGTTTGTGGATCTGTTGAGGTTTGACCACATGGGTGGAAGGATCAAGTAAAACATCCCGCTTGTAACTTATTTGAGGGGGCCTAGGTAGGCTGTCCGTGGACAGTGCTTTTTTAGGCCACAGAAGTTTTTTGGTGAGCTCTGACGTAAGAAAGACTGCTGGATGGGGATTCCTGAGCCCTCTGCTCTACCAAATGAACCTGAAAATCGTTCCTGCTGTGAATGGTGGCCCTTTACCGGGATGTCCACGGACAGCCTACCTAGGCCTGGTCAGATAAGCCACAGGTGGGATCTTTTTTCTTGATTCGTCCGCTCGAGCCGCACAACCACAAAAAGTGCCAAAAAAAACATGGAGGTGGATATGCAAGTCCCCCTGGGGAACCTCCAGGCGTCGAAATGTTGAAATTCCACTGTCCACGAACAGCCTATTTCATACAATGGGATTGATTGTACATGGGACGTCCAGATCTCAGCTTCTGGACACAGCAGCCAGCCCAAACCTGCGTTTCTGTGCTAGTCTGGACACGCCCTGTCCAGGGTGTGAATTTGGAGAAGTTTGGAGAAACTTGAAAATCTGACCCAAAAAAACTCTAAGGGGTACCCCTTAGAGATTTTTTGAGTGAAATTTTTAACTTTCTCCAATCTTCTTCAAATTCACACCATGGACAGGGCATGCCCAAATTAGAGCAGGAAGGCAGGTTTCAGCTTGCTAGGCCTTGTAGAAGCTGAGATCTTGACATCCCACCTGCAATCTCTTCCATTCATAAAAATAGGTTGTTGGTGGACAGTGGAATTTTGAGGTTTTAACACCAGGGGGCAACTCAGGGGGAGGTGTGGATCCACCTCCACAGGCTTGTTTGTGGATCTGTTGAGGTTTGACCACATGGGTGGAAGAATCAAGTAAAACATCCCACTTGTAACTTATTTGAGGGGGCGTAGGCTGTCCGTGGTGGCCAGTGCTTTTTTAGGCCACAGAAGCTATTTGTCGAGCTCTAATGAGGACAAAACTGCTGGACAGATGTCAGGTGGACAGATGGGGGGGGGGGGGGGGGGGGGGGTACTATATCATGCTCAGAAATATAAATATCAATAATTAAATTGACCAGAAAATTATCTATTATCATCAACTATTGATGCATTTTAACCAAAATCCAACCTTCAGTTGATATCATCAGGACTGAAAATACTGGCCAGAAAGCAAAGTTGTGGCACTAGGAATCTTACTAAGGACTATTCACCTTATTCTCCGCGTACGAGCGGGCACAGCCATTTGAATCATTTTGGCTCGAGACTTCCGGTCTCATTCACTTTCATTAATTTTTAGACGTTAAAAACAGCTCGTTCTGCTGCTTGATGTTGCAAACTGAGGTTTTCTTATTATATTATTCTATTTTGTCTGTATAATCATGCAAACACTTGTTTGTAGAGCGAGTAGTTTGACCGTTTTCTGCCGTTTATTATTCCTAGTCATTTCTCCCATAGGCGCCTGAATCGGAAGTTCTAAAACAATCTCAAAAACGAGCGCACTTCCGCATTGAAGAATAAGGTCAATAGCACCTTCAGAATCTGAAATATTAATGTCACTTGTTACACTGAGCAAAAAAAAAGGCTGTGCACCACTATTGATGCATGTTAACCACAATCCAAAATAAGTGGAAATATTTGCTAAATAGAACAGTTGTGGCCTGCACTGAAAAAAATGATTCATTGGATTTACTTAATTTTTTTAAGGCAAGCTTAAAGCTTAGTTTGGGTTGAATTTAAACAAATTACGTTGGATTTACTCAATTTATATGTGCTGAAGTTAAACAAACAAATTACGTTGGATTTACTCAATTTATATGTGCTGAAGTTAAACAAACAAATTACGTTGGATTTACTTAAATTTATTTAGTTATCTTTATCCAATGAAATTAAGTTCAATAAAATTTAAATGTTATTCCTACTTTATTTTTATTTGATAATTTTATTTTATTAAAATTACCATTGAACTGCTTGCAAATACACTTTGAAATGAGACATGACCAAGTTTGTTTTGAATTCATTTTATTTACTTTTTAGGATGCAATTTCTAACAACAGTTAAATCACTGCTCATAAGTTCTTCAACAGCACAATGTTTAAAACGACAGTTCTTACAGTACATTCTATTCACATCAACACACACAAAAATGTATTAACTGATGGAACACACTGCAATTCTTATCACACACAGACAGGCACACACTTTTTTAAATGTATGAAATGTAAGTATACACGTCTTGAATTGATGATTAAGTACATGCTACATCGAAACCAAAAATTCTTACAACACCTTCATTTCACACCAATACACAAAATAATTAATTGATTAACTTAATAAAGAATTAACTTAATAAAGGATTTAGCAACTACAACAAACTGCACTTTTTATGGAATGTACCCACACACAAACTTTTTTTTAAATGTTTTAACTAAGTATACAAGTCTTAAAAACATTTAGGTACAGGCAACAAGTTCCTAGAGCAAATTCATTTCACACACATGCACATAAAGAAAAATGAATTCATTTATTAAACAAGTCCTTCAATAAACTGCTATTTGTGAGCCTTGATTTTTCTTGACGCCTGCTTGAGAACTTTTGATGAGAGTCTGTCAGAATTCATTTGCAGAAGTACTTTCTGTGCAAACTCAAAGTGTTTTAGTCCTTTTGGGTTCGGCAAATTAAGCACATAGATTGCCCTCAGCATCAAAGCACAGGCTTGTGCAACAGATTTGATCTGCTCCGGAATCACTGTTGTGTCAACATTAACGCCAATGTCCTC
Organism: Danio kyathit; assembly: GCA_903798195.1. Lineage (NCBI taxonomy): Eukaryota > Metazoa > Chordata > Actinopteri > Cypriniformes > Danionidae > Danio > Danio kyathit. The sequence continues at coordinate 17,129,426 of LR812522.1, forward strand.
GTAGTCTCCAAAATCTCCTCCCTTCCTTTTTGATCACACATATGCCCATGGTGATATTTGTCAGGTCTTCTCTTTGATTGCCCTATATTTAAATAAAAAGAAACTGTTATTAGACAATGTGTTTTGAAACGTAATTTTGTCAAAAGTCTGTAGAAATCAAATGCAATTAGAACCAAATCAGCACTCAGCACACTCATATGTAAGCCACTGGAATATTATAACAACAATAATAACAATAAAGCAATGCATTAAAATTAGGGCACAGTGGTAGAGCTATTTTTACAGTACTATACAAGTACAGGACTCGTGGTAAGGTGCACATAATCATTTATCAATGCATATTGGCAAACATCACACTGGCAAACATATTTTTGAGCAAAATCTGCGAGGACAACCTCTTCACAAATATTTACAGGGTTTCTCCAGGTTTTATGATCAGGTAAATTTAAGATCTTTTTAAGACTAATTAAAGAAAATTTAAGGAAAAATAATTGAAGATCAAACAATAGAAGCTATGTTTTGAGAACTATACAGTATGGCAAGGCAGCATTTTAATTAGTATTTTTTGTTGTTATTATTATTTTTGTTATTTTATTAATATTACATAAGTTTTAACAAATATTGTATACATAAGTTAACAAATAATTACTGATTTTAACAAATAACAATAATTATATATATATATATATATATTATAGTACAAGGTTTCCGCTACATTCATTCATCCGTGGCGGGCCGCCACGCCAAAATTCATCCCGCCACGGCTACATTACAACTTCTCATTGAACATTTAGTCGTGTTTTGTATAGCGGATTATAATCGCACTAAAACATATTAGACGTAAACAGCGCAAACTTTTCTGCAACCGTAGTAGTGCTGTGCGCTATTTGTTCAACTCTTTAAGGCGACATGCTGACTGACTCTCTGACAGACTGACTTGACAGGTGCGTGAGTCTAGCAAACACCGCGTAGCTTTCAGTTTAAGATGAACACAGTTTCATTCATTCATTCATTCATTTTCTGCCGCTTTTCCGGGGCCGGGTCGCGGGGGTAGCAGTCTTAGGAGAGAACCCCAGACTTCCCTCTCCCCAGACACTTCCTCCAGCTCCTCCGGGGGGATCCCGAGGCGTTCATAGGCCAGCCGAGAGACATAGTCCCTCCAGCGTGTCCTGGGTCTTCCCCGAGGCCGCCTCCCGGTGGGACATGCCTGGAACACCTCCCTAGGAAGGCGTCCAGGAGGCATCCGAAACAGATGCCCGAGCCACCTCAACTGACTTCTCTCGATGTGGAGAAGCACCGGCTCTACTCCGAGCTCCTCTCGAGTGACAGAGCTTGTATCCGAGATCTTGTCCTTTCGGTCATGACCCAAAGCATGAACACAGTTTCCATAAGTATATTTTATTGATAAAGGTCAATGGCTCTGCATACAATGACTTTATCTTGCTGGAGTTTCACTTTACTTCAGGACGCGTTAATGTCGGAAAACGCACAAAAACACACTAAATCGCGCTTCAACAGCGCTTACTGGAGAGCGCACGAGAAGATCTGCACTTGAACGTGTAAATTTGAGTGCGTGCAAGAAGTTCTGTGCTCGAAGAGGAAATCGGCGCGCAAGCAAAGAGATTCGCATGCTCGTATTACATGAATGCTATCTCGACTTGTAATACTGCGTGCAATATTTGCCTTTGAAATAGTTGGAAGATCTGTGTAAAAAAAAAAGTCCTGCCGCCACTGCTGGAAAAAATCCTAGAGGAAACACTGTAGTATAATAGTTTCACTTGATGCAGAAGGACAGATGCCCACTATATAACCCAGGAGTGTCCAAACTCGGTCCTGGAGGGCCGGTGTCCTGGAGAGTTTAGCTCCAGCCCTAATTAAACACACCTGAACCAGCTAATCAATCTCTTACTAGATATACTAGACACTTCCTGTCAGGAGTGTCTAAGCAAGATGGAGCTAAACTCAGCAGGACACCGGCCCTCCAGAACCGAGTTTGGACACCCCTGATATAACCGAACTGCAGGTCAGCTATTCATATGGTGTTTAACTGCGGATGGTTTGCTTTCTCTAAAATATTAGCTTGTTAAACGCATTTTTATATGACAGATTGAATCAAACATGCAGACTCATTTTAAATAACGTGCATTGCGGTCAGACTAGTGGGGACAGATGCAGAGTTTCAGTTCTTAAAGCAGATGTGGTTGGTCATTAATCGCCCAAAAATATGAAATTCTTTTATTTTTGGTCACACAGTTAATAATAAGACATTATTCTTTTTTTTTTAAATGCGTTTTGGCGGTCTTTGTCTTGACGGGTGTCACTTTACCTCAAATGGTATTTGTTCATTTGGTTTATTTTGTAAATAACTGACAAACAGAAAATACATTTAAATTAAGATACAAATTGTACCTACAAAAATCTTTACAAAAAGTACATTAAAATTATCGTTTCCTTTGTTTCCTGTTGCTATTTTGGGTTTTTCTCATCTTTTCAGTAATTTTAAAAATATAATCTTGTGTTTAACTGACTTTAACAACTTTTGAAACAAGTGAAGCGTGAGTAAATGGTGAATGAATATTACATTTTGGGTCAACTATCCCTTTAGCACCACTGTGCTGACAAATAATAGCTGTGGGAAAGAAAAGGAATAATACATACAACTATATATACATACCTCCTGCAAAATCCTGAAATATTTAGCCATGTTCTGGCCAGAAAGACCTCCTTTCTTCTGAATAACAGTAATAAATGTGTCCAACTGTCCCATAAAGATGTTTTCCAGGGGAATGGTTGTAATCTGATGGAATTCTGCACCAATCTGTTGTAATCAAAAATATATACAAACAGAAACATCACATTGTTAGCCATAAGTGACATTTCTGAAGGACTGGAATTGAGAACCACTGCCTTAAGGGGTTAGTTCAACCTAAAACTTTGTGACTTTTGAGTTTTTAAATCTAGAAAAAAAACATACAAAATACCATCCAAAATGAATACAATATAGCATAAACATGCATTTTAACACTCACAGAGCCAGGTGAGCGATTAATTGAAGGACTGGGGGGAAAGCTAAATACATTTTTTTGAAACAATAATTATTGTGAAAAGTGCTATACAAATAAACCTGAATTTAAATGAAATTTAAAATTTAAATGCAAAATTTAAAAAAAAAAAATCCACATATACATGACGATTGTACTGAGCGGTTCAATATTATATTGAGTATTGTGGCATCTCTATGGTTTACTGTAATGAGTGGTGATGAATCTACACTTACCTTAAAGATCAGTGAAATGATGAAACTCCAGGACTCAAAGGAAATGGTGCATCATTGTCCAGTACCTCAAATGAAAGCATACACACGATTGTGATTGTAAGTTCAAGATAAATCTAGGAGCAGCCAAAAAAACAACATGAGCAACTTCACTTGCAGAAATAACTTGCACATCTTTATCCTTGGCCTCATGGTCATGCATTTAATATCCTTTAACGCACCTAAATCCATTTATTATCCCTTACATGTATATTTCATTTATAATGATTCTTAAATTTATTTAATCAACAGATTGTTTACTTGTTATTAGATTGCCTTGCATATTGACAAGTAGGGCTGGGCGATTATGGCAAAAAAAAAAAATCTTGATTTTTTCATAAAGTTTGACCGATTCACGATTTCGATTTTTTTATTTATTTTTTTTATTAATTTTGTTTTTACTGTGTAACTACCTTACCAGTTTACCTTGTTCATTTAAATTTAAATAAATGCTGAAACTAGTTTTTTTCATGCTCACTTGTAAAAGAAAAGCAATAGTGTGACTAAACACGGTTATGGCACTCTCTCATATAGGGATGCTAAACATAGCTACAATAGAAATCACAGCACCCGTATTTATGTAGAGGTCATATGTTGTGCAGCTTTGGGCAAATTTTATTTGGAGAGAAAATGACCAAAATGTAACTTGAAGATTAAAAAGGATTGGAGGGGAAATAAATATTCAAATCTCTGTACATAACAGAAAAATAAACAATGATAATGCAACAATAGTTTATCTGTATTAGTGGCATGGCAGAAATATAAATTTAGACAGGCCTTGTCAAAGTGAGCGGGCACTTTCACTAATAAAAAATATAGCACTTAAATTATTTCATAACAATCAATAAAATAACAGCGGTTTTATATCAAAAGTTGGTAATGATATAAAATATACTACATTTTGATGGTAAAATATAACCATTTAAACGATTTTAGTATTCAAACATTAAATAACGAATGCATCAAGTTAAATCTAAAAAAACAAATGAATCAACACAGCATATCAGGATATAAAGGACTATATTTAGCAAAATGCTGCTCTTTTTATCTTTGTAATTTTATAGTTTTATTTTTGTTATTTTAATTATTTTTTGTCTTCATAAATAACTAACGAGCTATAGACAAATATCTGCTTGACGTTTTAGAAAATATCTGTGCGTAGCTACACCACCCTGTATATATTAAAGATTACCGTATCTATCTATATTTAAATGTCTATGTCTATATTTAATACATCTATCTATATTACATATCTATCTATATTTAAATCTCTATCTTATATTTAACTGAATCGTATAACAGCCTATAGCTGAGATGTTGAAAATTGCTCTATTTTTATAAAACATTTGTCGATACGTATTGATATTTTTTTGGAGTACAAACTACCGACATTTAAGAATCCATATTTATTTTATTCATTCATTCATTTTACTTGTTTATTGGTGCATATATGGGTTATGATTTAATTCATACAGTACCTTGGACAGCTACTGTGCCACTCCGTAATTCAAGCAAAAGTCCAAATTAAAGAAAGATTTGACTTTCTGCGGTATCAGAATCGCCCGAATCCAGGCACAGTAGATGCTATTCTGTTTTTGCACAGTGTTAAGAAAAGCGCCTAGTACACACAACATAGCTGCTGTTTAGGCTGTTTTTGTTCTCTTTTTCCTGTATATGTAAAAGCTGAATCTGCTGTTAATAACGAACGATCCACTGTGACCTAAGTTGCAGGAGAGGGGAAATAGTGTGGCCGCTTTAGGACTGCTTTTACGGGAGTTGTAGTCCATAGCGAGGGGCATTGTGGGTAGTGTAGTTCGACACGCATGCTGTGTGATGTGAGCTCTCGCTGTGTGCTGTGCGTGCGGTGAATTAGAGGGAAAAAGTTTTATCCGGTTTTGTTTTATGTTTACTTCAGTAATTCCACCCGGGAGCTGTTTTGCACTGTGAAACTGAAAACACTGAAATAAGTAAAAGAAAGGCATGCATCGAGTACTTTTGTCCGTCTCATCATTTGCTCGAGCATGAATTAACGAGCTGTTACTCTGCCGCCGGACATTGCGGAGAAAGTTACACCTATCATCATGCTTAAAACAAAGAATTAGAATTATTAAAGTGGCGATCGGGTGCGGATATATATATCAGATAAAATAATATGTGCGAGCGGGTGGATGATTAGAATGAAGGAGCGGACCTCCGCCTGTCGAGCCTTCTCTCCTCTCCTCGCGCGCGCGCCCGTCTCGCAGCTCGCGCGGGAGAGACAGGCGGCTGCGGGACAGAGCCGCGACATCAACACACAGAATCAGCACAATTCAGCACGGTTGTCTAACAGTTTAGAACGGTTTGGCACGATAGTGGAAAAGCGGCTTTAATATTTTTATTTAAAAAATCGCGATTTCTCGATTTTATAAAAAATAAAATCGTCTTAAAACGTAAATTCGAATTAATCGAAAAAAATCGCCCAGCCCTATTGACAAGTTCAGCCAAGATGAAGACATTAATTGCTGGACATGCACTGTGTGATTTGGAGCCAAATTCTGAACTGTGTGACTCCTCTTTGAATCAACTGAATTTCAAGTTTGATATTGTTGTGCTGTGTTCATGCAATGCACAGGGGAAACACAGAGGTGCATAACCTCTCTTAATCAGCAATCAGATCATTTTTTGACAGGTCAGAAATTTTGGTCTGCCCTCTTGTGAGGGCACACATAGTTGAATCAGAGTTATGAACTGACTGTTTGTGCTCTTACTGCACTTGCATGAAAACTAGGGATGCAACTATACCATGTACTCACCCTTGTGACAAACCAGTTTGAGTTTATTTGTTTTGATAAACACAACATAAGATGATTTGAAAAATGATGAAAACCAATAACCTTTGACTTCCATAATATGTTTTTTTTTTGTACTATGAAAGTCAATGGTTACTGGTTTATAACATTCTTTAAAACATTTTCTGTTGTGTTCAACAGATAAAAGGAAACTGATAAAGGTTTGAAACCACTTGATAGTGAGTGAATAGGGAGTACATTTCCATTTTTGGGTGAATAATCTCTTTAAGGAGTGTTCAGATCTTACAGAGAACACATTGTCAACCAAATGTTTACTGTAATGAGTGGTGATGAATAATCCACAATTACTTACCATAAAAATTGATGGAATAATCAAACTGCAGGTCTGGACTGAAAATGTCTTTAAACCACAGACCAGGGAACTCAGCAAAGGAAATGTGTTGTTGTCCAGTACCTCAAATGAAAGGAAGCACATGATTATTATTTTAAGTTCAAGAGTCAGCACAAGTAACAACAATGAGCAACCTTTTTATAAACATATTGTTTACTGATCAATTGTTAGGCAACATTTAGATGCATTACTTACTGTGCCTATCGCTGAACATGTGATTAATACTATCCCTTTAAAGATCCCTTTAGAACTATCCCTTTAAAGTGTTATATCTTTAAAATCAGTGATCTTCACTGCTTGCATGAGATATGACAAAAAAGTGGGTGTCACTGCATTCAATACCATTGTTCCGCGCCATGTTTTAAAAATATGGAAATTTATTTTACCACAATATTTACCATGGTGTTTTAGCGCTCACCAACAACCTAATGAATGCTTAACTCTATTTAACGGATTATATATTTAATTTAACGGAGGGGGCGGAGTGTTTCGCGGACGAAAGTGAGGACCGGGGAGGGGGACGGGAAGGGAGAGGTGCGGGGCTGTGGATGAGGTGCGGGGCAAACCAGCGGCGGTTTGTCTCGGACAAAAGTGAAGACCGGGGGCATTCGCGGACGCCGCGGCCACCACTATTCTACCACTATTCTCCTTGGGCCGCGACATCCCCCCGGTCTTCACTTTTGTCCGAGACAAACCACCAACCAGCCCATCATCCAGAGCCCCGCGCCTCTCCCTTCCCGTCCCCCCTCCCCGGTCCTCACGCCTCAATGGACGCGCTGGGCGCGGTAAATTAATAAAAGGCTAAGCTAACAGTCAGTAAGTTAACGTAACTTTTATCGGTTGGAATGGCGGATCACGGACAGTATCCTCGCAATTAAGAAAAGCTTATTTAAGTATTTATCATATTTGAAGTTCACTAAAAGCCTCTTAGTGACAAAAAGTAAGGCAAACCGTCAGTTTGCGCGCTCTCGATGCAGGTGACGGTTAACTGTTGAATTTAAAAAAAAATGAGCAAAATACACGTTCAGAATGAGACCATTTTATGTGTCTATGCAGTCAACAATGTATATTCTGTAATAAACAGTCTGGTATAATATAAAATGTGACTTACTGTACAAATGAACACCGGGGCTGCGTCCGAAACCGCATACTTCCATACTATACAGTACGCTAAAATCAGTATGCGAGCCGATGACTTACTACTTCCGGCGAGATTCTGAAGTGCGCATCCCATGCACGCTGCGCTATCCCATGATGCCCCGCGAGAGAATTCATGAATGGAAGTAAAGCGACGCAACTGATGCAGGTTGGTCACGTGACCATGACAAAATGGCGGATGTAGTACGTCCGAATTCCATTCATACTTTTTACATTCATTCTGTATAGAACGTACTTTTCTAACGGTCGAGTAGTACTTTTAAATTCAAATGCAGTACCTACTGAGTAGTAGGCGGTTTCGGACGCAGCCCGGGTCTGGCGTTGTGCTTCCACATGACTGGATTCCTGGCGTGTAAACTTCCTTCCTTTGGGCTTTGGCGCCGAGGCAACGGAGCATTAACGCGCATGCGCAGATTGCGCACACAACCAACATAATTTGTTTTAATTGACTTTAATTAATTATTTTAGCTTGGTTCAAAGCGCATTTAATTTACTTAAAACCAATTTAAAAATATTTATTAAAATCAACAACTAAATTAAATTGTTTTAAGTGAACAAAATTGAATTATGTTTCATTTAATAGAGGCCTAAATAATTTTTTTCAGTGTGTAGGGACCTCACTGAGGACTATAGCACCTTTGAAATTAGAAAACGAAAATGCATATTTTATGGTAGCAATTAATTTGTGAGGTGGAGACCACTTAATCACGTAAAACCTCCCACCTGTAGCTTATTAGGCTGTCTGTGGACATCCCATCTGTAACTTATTAAGCTGTGTGGACATCCCACCTGTAGCTCAATAAGCTGTCTTTGGACATTCCACCTGTAGCTTATTTAAGCTGACTGTGGACATCCCACCTGTAGTTTATTTAAGCTGCCTGCGGACATCCCACCTCTAGCTTATTTAGGCTGTCTGTGGACATCCCACCTGTAGCATCCCACCTGTAGCCTATTAAGCTGTCTGTGGACATCCCCTCTGTAGCTTATTATAGGCTGTTCATGTCCACATAGCTGTTCAGAGGGACAGATAGGCCGTTCCCTGAAATTTAGGTGTTCAAGGGGACATATAGGCTGTTTCCGTGGCCACATAGGGGTTCAGAGGGACAGATAGGCCGTTCTCTGATATTTAGGTGTTCAGGGGGACATGTAGGCTGTTCGTGGCCACATAGGAGTTCAGAGGGACAGATAGGCCGTTCCCTGATATTTAGGCGTTCAGGGGGACATATAGGCTGTTCGAGGCCACGTAGGTGTTCAGGGGGACTGATAGGTCGTTCCCGGACACTTAGGTGTTCAGGGGGACAGATAGGCCCAGCCCTCACCTATCCGACGAGCCCCGCGTAGGGGTTCCCTGTCAGTCCGCTGCCACCCCATGGCGAGCCCCAGATTGCAACAGAAGGGGCCGAAAAAGAGGGCCATGTTCCGCAGGGCCCATGGGGGAGCTGGGGGGACGCCGTTGCCTCGGAGTGCGTCCACGGGCCCTCCACCCGGGCCCCGCGCGGTCATCGGGTGCGGGAAATATCGTCTATCGTCTCCGTGGTCCCCTGTCCTCGGTCGGCGCCCTAAGGCAGTGAATCCAAAAACAAGGGCAGATAAAAAGACAAAAGAACAGAGAGCTGAAGGGGAGGGAGGGGAACAGTGGGGTGTTTTTAATGGTCATATTCTGATTTTGATGATGGACACGCAGGATATGAAGCTGCTCTGCGAACAGATTTGTGGTATTTTTTTAACAAGTTGTCAGAGGCAGAACAGAGTTTTAAAGAAATAATATGGAGGTGAAAAGTTGGTAGATGTATTTAGGTTAAAGCAGTGCTGTTATTGATAACTAAATATCTTTCAAATATATACAAAATATACTATTATATACTACGGTAGCTGAAAAAAGTGATTATTTATTTAATAAAAATAATGTCTACATATTTGAAATAAATATTTATCAAGCTGTAAGTATTAAGTTTACTAAAACTGAAAACAAGTTAATTGCAATTAAATAATAATTAAATAAAACATATTGCAGTAACATAAGTTGGAATATTAAAATTACTAAAGCTGGGAGGAAAATAAATAAATAAATGAATAAACATTCTGTGTGTGTTATGTATGTGGTTGTGGTTGGTCGTTATCTGCGTTAAAGTGCTGCGAGACTTATCGCGAGATTAAAAAAAAATATCGTCGTTAATCTATTCTCAAAGCTGGGTTGGGAGCTGGGTCTATTCTACGCAAGCTATGATGACTTTCACCTTGATATTTTAGCGCGGATGTATACCTGACCGGTGAGCCATCTGACAAAAAAGTGCCCTTCTGAATCAAATCAGCAGGATGCCCTTCTGGATCTTTCACTTACTTCGAAGACATACTGACTACGTTTACATGGACACCTGTAATCTAGTTATTTGCCTTAATAGACAATAATACAATTAAGGTGTTTATGTGAAGTGCTTTTATGTAAGAGTTTCCTGTAATTTTGGGTGACTTTAACTGCAGTTTGGCAGTTTCACATTCACTCATGAACATTTCATTCATGCCTCTGTGACAAACGGGTATTAGACGCAAATAAGGAGTAAGGACTGGTGAGAGTGTTATGGAATTTAATAACGCACGCCAAATGGAAAGAAAAAACTTCCGCATTCCGTGATGTGTGTGTGTGTGTGTGTGTGTGCGCAGTCCTTTATTGACAGCCACGTGTGTGGATCTTGACGGAAAAAATGGGGAAAAGTCCTACATGACGGTAATAGTTTGATTGCGGTGTTTACTTCAATAATGCCACTAATATCTGCACACTCCACATCTTAATTCCATTTCTGTTTAGTTCAGTTATGACCTTAGTCAGATTAAGGTAATCAAAAATAGCTGTTTGGAGCTTATGTAGGCCTACAGTTCAAAATTCATGTTTAACTGAATAAACAGTTACATAAACACAAGTACATCTTATTGAACATCATTTCACCAATTATCATAGTAGAACAATTTCTCAAGCAGTTTATGATGCATTTTGGAAACAGGAGATGAGCCCCTGCTCTAATGCGCCACCTGGCTTGACAAACCCGTTTTCAAAGACATATTTAGTCATTATTTGTGTAGCACACATATTCTGAATGCCTTCGGCAGAATTCAAATGAGCCATTTTAATCTAGAGTAATCTAGATTAATTCCAAAATTACAGTGAGATTAATCTAAATTAAAAAACTAATCTATGCCCACCTATAATATATATATATATATATATATATATATATATATATATATATATATATATATATATATATATATATATATATATATATATATATATATATATATATATATATATATACAGTTGCAATCAGAATTATTCAACCCCCTTTGATTTTTTTTCCTTTTTTAAATATTTCCTAAATGATGTTTAACAGAGTAAGGAAATTTTCACAGTATGTCTGATAATGTTTTTTCTTCTGGAGAATATCTTATTTGTTTTGTTTTGGCTAGAATAAAAGCAGATTTTAATTTTTAAAGAACCATTTTAAGGACAAAATTTTTAGCCCCTTTAAGCAAATTTTTTATTCGATAGTCTACAGAACAAACCATCTTTATACAATAACTTGCCTAATTACCCTAACCTGCCTAGTTACCCTAATTAACCTAGTTAAGCCTTTAAATGTCACTTTAAGCTGTATAGAAGTGTCTTGAAAAATATCTAGTAAAATATTATTTACTGTCATCATGGCAAAGATAAAATAAATCAGTTATTAGAGATGAGTTATTAAAACTATTATGACTAGAAATGTGTTGAAAAAATCTTCTCTCCGTTAAACAGAAATTGGGGAAAAAAATAAACAGGGGGGCTAATAAATCAGGGGGTTGAATAATTTTGAACACAACTGTATATATATATATATATATATATATATATATATATATATATATATATATATATATATATATATATATATATATATATATATATATATATATATATATAGAAATCTTCTGAACCCCAAATATGACATGTCCACAAAAAAAATCTATGTTGTGCGCACTAGATATGTACAGTTGAAGTCAGAATTATTAGCCCCCCTTTGAATTCTTTTTCTTTTTTAAATATTTCCCAAATGATGTTTAACAGAGCAAGGAAATTTTCACAGCATGTCTGATAATATTTTTTTCTTCTGGAGAAAGTCTTATTTGTTTTATTTCGGCTAGAATAAAAGCAGTTTTTAATTTTTTAAACACAATTTTAAGGACAAAATTATTAGCCCCTTTAAGCAAATTTTTTTTCGATAGTCTATAGAACAAACCATCGTTATACAATAACTTGCCTTATTACCCTAACCTGCCTAGTTAACCTAATTAACCTAGTTAAGCCTTTAAATGTCACTTTAAGCTGTATAGAAGTGTCTTGAAAAATATCTAGTCAAATATTATTTACTGTCATCATGACAAAGATAAAATAAATCAGTTATTAGAAATGAGTTATTAAAACTATTATGTTTAGAAATATGTTGAACAAAATCTGCTCTCCCTTAAACAGAAATTGGGGAAAAAATAAACAGAGGGTCTAATAATTCAGGGGGCTAATAATTCTGACTTCAACTGTATGTCTATGTCGCTCACACGTGATACGTACAGTTTTGGGGGTAATGCATTACAATTAACGCCAGTTACGTAATAATATTACTTTTTAAGTAACGAATAAGGTAACGCATTACTTTAATAAATTAAGTAATATTATTTGAGTTACTTTTTAAAAAGTGTAACGCGAGTTACTTTTTTGTTTAATTAATTGGCTTTTAAAAAGTAAATTGCTAAATTAAAATGGAGATGAGAGAATGCCTTCATTATTTTGAACACATGGAAGAAAAGGAATTGCACTTGAAAATGGTTTGTAGTTCACTAATAAGACAGAAAGCACAAATGCATCAAACACATTGCTTTAAACTTTCATTAATCTGTATTCTGAGTTTCATTCATGGAAAAAAGTAACACAAAAGTAGCCTAATGCATTACTTACTATAAAAAAGTAAATAAGTAGCATAACTAGTTACTTTTTAGGAGAGTAACTTAATATTGTAATGCATTACTTTCCAAAGTAACTTTCCCCAACACTGGATGTGTGTATGTACAGTGCTCAGCATAAATGAGTATACTCTATTTTGAAAAAGATTTTTTTTTATACATTTCTCAGTGAATATGGGTAATATATATTTGTGCAGTTGAACAAAACAGATTTATTAAACAGAAAGATTTATTAAAATAATATTTCAGTCACAGAACATCTTTAGAAATGGAAAGGTAATACATTTAAATTGATGCAAAATATTGCAAAAAAAAAATATTTAAAAAATCAACAAAACTGCATATATTTTTTGCTTCACTTGATTTTTGCCATTTTTGATAATTTTATTTAATATTTTTCCCTAACACATGAATTTGGGCTACTAATTTTTGAACCATTATTGTAAGTTATTTTGTTAGATTAGCTCCAGATTTGGCTTCAGAACTGACTAAACTAATGTATATGCACAAATATAATATTATATATAAAGCATCCTATCAAAAATATGAATTAAAATGAGAGATTTGTGTGGGGTGTACTGATATATACTGAGCACTGTATGTCATGCGCATGCTAAAGTCATCATTATTATATAAATTTGACATTATTTTATTTTTTTGTACATATCATTTAAGGGGCTTCATGGTAATCAAATGCCAACAGCACAAAATTTCATTTTAAAATATGAAAATGTAAAAGCAAATTTGATTAAATGGAAAAAAGTACTAGAACAGTATGTAAATATAATACAAACTTTGCATTAAATCTGAACAAATAACTTTTTTCCCCTTTAAATTATGCCCAAATTGTGAATAATTAGGTTCTACTGACAATACATGAATAAACAATCAATACAATAAATGAAGCAAATCAACAATTTCCAGCCTTTCCATTTTCTTGTGCACCAATATTCTTCAGCAAAGCTTTTTTGAAACCACTATATTTGAATGCAAAGTCTTAAAGCAGACAAGAAACAGTGTCTGGCATAATTAAAGGCTTATACTGTGAGACATCAGTGGCCATGTTGAGATTCATTGAACAGTGTTTGTTAATCCCACAATAAGCAGCTGTTTGTGCATAAAGATGGAGTCAACCTGAAACTAAAGCACTGCTCCTACAAACAACCATCGACTCTAATCCTCCACGCGGCATTGCAGATCCATGCTTCACGTTCAGGTAAACAACACTCGTGTGCACGGAGAACAAAAGGAATCATTTTCTGCAGGCGAGGACAGATAATTGTATAGACAGAAGTCAGAGAGAAAATAGACAAGACAGCTGTAGATTTTGGAAGGTTTGCTGATTTAGTGTCAAATGTTCAAACTGACAGCATAAAAAGCGACAAAACAACCTGAAATTATCTATTTGCAAAGATGGTTAGGGATTGGATAAAGGTGAAAAGGCTATTTTAGGGTGTTTGAAAACTTTTGAAGTAGAAATGCTGATTTCAAATGTATGCAGATGTGGCATTCAGGCTACAACACTAATCTAAATATTTTCATCAGTATCGAGTTGCATTTTTTTTTGTCTTATGAAAATAGCGTTTTGAAGATGCTCTCCCAACTGGATACATTTGAAAACACCTTCCATTATAGCGTGGACAGTAAATTCGGTTATTCTTTACATTTGGGGATATCGTCTTTCTCTTCATAATTCTGAGTATACATCTAGTAGTATTTCATTTTCACAAATTTTCTTTCACAGTACAGAGTTCATATCTTGTGATACTGACATTACATCTCATAACTGTGACTATTTTCTTAGAAATTCTGAGATTATGTCTCAGACTTTTTTCTTTGGAATTCCGAGTTTGCTTCTCAAAATTATTTTTTCTTTGGAATTCTGAGTTTATGTCTCAGAATTTTGACTTTTTCATTGGAATTCTGAATCTACATCTCATGATTCAGACTTTCTTTGGAATTCTGAGATTGCGTCTGATAATTCAGACTTTTTTCTTTGGAATTCTGAGTTTATGTCTCATTATTCTGACTTTTTTCTTTGAAATTATGAGTTTATGTCTCATAATTCAGACTTTTTGTTTGGAATTCTTAATCTACATCTCATATTTCTGACTTTCTTTGGAATTCTGAGATTGGGTCTGATAATTCAGACTTTTTTTCTTTGGAATTCTGAGTTTTTACGTCTCATAATTCTTATTTTTTCTTTGGAATTCCGAGTTTACATCCATAATTCTGACTTTATTCTTTAGAATTCTGAGTTTACATCTCTCAATTCTGACTTTTTCTTTAGAATTCTGAGTTAATGTGTCATTATTCAGACTTTTTTCTTTGGAATTTTGAGTTTATGTTTCATAATTCATACTTTTTCTTCAGAATTCTTTTACGTCTCATAACTCTTACTGTTTTCTTTTAGGTTTTGTGGTTAAGTCTCATAATTTAGACTTTTTTTGGAATTCTGAATTTACGTCTCAAAATTATGACTTTTCTTTGGAATTTTTGAGTTTTGTCTCATAATTCTGACATTTTTCTTAGCAATTCTGAGTTTGTCTCATTACTCAGACTTTTTTCTTTAGAATTATGAGTTCACGTCTCACAATTCTTACTTTTTTCTTTGGAATTTTGAGTTTGTGTCTCAAAATTCTTACTTTTTTATTGGAATTCTGAGTTTACATCTCAAAATTATGACTTTTCTTTGGAATTCTGAGTTTACATCTCAAATTTCGTACTTATTTCTTTGGAATTCTGAGCTTATGTCTCAATTCTGACTTTTTTGGAATTCTGAGATTGTCTCACAATTGTGACAATTTCTATGTCTCATAATTCTTTTTTTCTTTGGAATTTTGAGTTTATGTCTCATTATTCAGACTTTTTTCTTTAGAATTCTGAGTTTACGTTTCATAATTATTACTTTTCCTTTGGAATTCTGAGATTAAGTCTCATAATCTTATTTTACGTCTCATAATCTTCTTTTATGTTACGTATAATTCTTAGTTTACATCTAGTAATTTAGATTTTTTTTCTTGGAATTTGCTGTTTGCATCTCGCAATACTGACTTATTGAATCAAAAAAAAAAAATTCTCAATACTGAATACTTTTCAGAGTTTATATCTCACTTTTGTAACTTACCATAAACATAAATTGACAATTCTTTAAAAAGATCATCAGTATTGTGAGATACACAGATTGCACATTTTTCAATTTCTTTTTGTAAATCTCTTTTTTATTGTATGAAAATAATCCATAATTAAACATCTGCTAGATATTTTGGTGTGCATGAGAAATATTGGGCACACACTACTTTGGATGGAGAATTCTTTTGAACGCTTTCAAATGAAAACATTGGAAAGTCTTGCAAAATACACCTCAGTGTTGACATTGGGCCAAAATGTAGACAAAAAAGTATCTGGATTAATGTAACCTGAAGAACAGTGACCGATGACCAAAGACAATGCTGAAGAAAGTCATTAATCTTGTCTAAATGAGCAGTGGTGTAATGCAAGATGAAGGAGGTTTATTTATAACTTTTCATGTAGTGCAAATCCTATTGAAAATCCATTCAGCCTCCGTGTTCAGATCTCAGCAGGTGCGCCACACATTTCAAATCAACCCCCTCCTGTTTCCCTCGCCTCGCATTGCTTTGTTAAGGTGCAGTTTTTAGCACAGGCAAGTTTTGGCAGCCAAAAATGTGAGAGAGCACAGGAGGAGAAGCACAGTAATAATTAGCTGAGCTGACAACATGCCAGCATCGCTAACACACACACTCACGAACACACACTTAGTCTCATTTTGTTTTCTTGTCATTGCCTTCAAAAATATTAAAGGTTTAGATTAGATCAATGTCATAAAAACACCATGGAAAAAAATTAAGAGACTACTTATAAATTCACTTTTTTCTGGATTTCCAATCTATAGTAAAATTACATTTTGTTTTATCCTGTAAACTACTGATGCAATTTCTTTCTAATTCAAGAGACTATTTTTTAGTTAATAACAAAACAAGCAAAAAATAATAACAGAACAGAAAAAACAGGACATTTTTTTCACATTTCAAAGAGAGTTGAAGGCAAAATTATTATTAAAATTATAATTTTATTCTAATTCAAATATTTTTCACCTCTTGTTTTACCTCCTGTATGGCAGAGAAAATCCCTGTAAATTTGATTGAGAAGTCTTCTCTCATACTTGCGATTGCATTCATAGTGGTACTCTCTTGGTTTTTATCAATGTTTGCGCTGGTTTCTTTAGCTTCGTATGTTGCACTAGCTTAGTTAATGGCGGACTCGGCATTGGCGTCATCTTGATTTCCGTGTTTCTTCTTTGTTGTACGCGATGTCATTTTATCTCGAAGTTAATTAACATTACAGTGGTTTGTAAGCTATATTTTTGTTTAGTTTGTGGCGGTTTGAAAGTGAATTTCTTGAGAGGGAATAGGTACGTTCGATCAATGCGCCGCCTTGTTGTCTCCTTAAATATTTTCAAGTGATGTTTGATGGCAAGAAGATATTTTTTTCAACACATTTTTAAACATAATAGTTGGAACTTATTTCTGATGACATTTCTTTTGTCTTTGCCATGATGACAGGACACAATATTTTACTAGACATTTTGCAAGATTCTATTCAGATGCAATTTAACTGCACGGTTAAAATGAGCTTGCCAGTAATACTGTAAAATTTACAAGTGCACTGTAAAATATTAGCAATTACAATTGGGCTGTAAAACTACAGCACAGTACCTAAGTTTGGTATATGGGGTAGAGATCTCATAAACATGCTTGCTTTGGAGAGGTTGAGATCCATCAACAATAATACATTTAAGATATTTGAGAAAACATGGGGACATATATATTAGAACACCTTATTGCATTGGAAGAAAATGCAAGCATAACCAAATAAGATAGTGATTAAAGATTGAGTGTAATTGATATTCACTATTCAGAATCTATCATGCTTTTAATAATGTGTTATAATAATGTTAATAATGTAAAATTATAGTCAGGATAATGCATTTGGATGGTAATATAAGAACAATGTTACTTTATAATTACTTTTATTGATGCATTACCTGGTCAGTCAAATTATATTTTGCTTTCGTGTGCATTTGTCCCTCTGTGTTCTGTTCTTCTGTCATAGGTTATGTATTGTATTTTATATGTATTGTTGTATTGTATTGGGTTTTCTTTCTCTCTCTCTCTCTTGTTGTAGTTTTGTAAAATGCAAAAAGCATGTAAATGAATGCTTAAAAAAACTACAGCACAATTGTAATCTACAGTGCTTGTAGATTCTACAGTATTACTTGCACCCAAAATTGCTAGTAATACTGTAAATTTTACAGCAATTTATTACAGTGGAGGTTAATCCAGTTGAAGTCAATTAGCCAAGTCTATGAACATCAGTAGTTTGTTCTGTATCCAAAAAATATTCTTAACGGGGTTACTAACATTGACACTAATAATAATTAAAAAAAATCAATACCTGCTTTAGCTTCAGCCCAATTAGATGAAAAAAAAAAATCCTCCAGGACCAAAAGTGTGGTTTATTTATAAACTAATTTCGAGAGGATCACATGCTTATGATTGAACACAGCTGGTAATGCATTAACTCGCCATATTGCGCCAATCAGATGAACACCGACACACTATAAATTACCAGAGCTTTTTGCTCCAGTCATCTTCGTTTGGAGAATCCCCCCTTCCACCCCTACCCTTCTCCGATAGGGTGGCCAGCGGTTAGCACTGTTGCTTCACAGCAAGAACGCCGCTGGTCCGTTCCTCTCTGGGCCAGTTGGCGTTTCTGTGCGGAGTTTGCATGTCCTCCCCGTGTTCGCGTGGGTTTTCCCCGGGTTGTCCGGTTTCCTCCCACCGTTCAAGACAGGCACCATAGGTAAATTGACTAATCAAAATAGCATTCTAAGGCCCCGTTTACACTAATGCGTTTACGTTTTAAAACGCATAAGTTTTGCAACGGTTACGCCATCCTTCCACACTACGCCGGAGTTTTCGAGCCCCGAAAACAGAGCGTTTTGAAAACGCTGGAGAGGTCGTTTTCATTCTAAAATGCTGCTGCTCCGTCTCAGTGTGGATGGGGGAAAACGGAGACATCTGAAAACGGAGGCATGGCTGCTGAGATTCGCGACCTGATTGAGGCTTTTGGGTCATTGCGTATCCTTCGCTTATTTGTCAAGCCCCTATCACATGACTATAACGCTACAGGAAGACGGCAGACCAGCCTTCACTGTAAACAACAACATGGACACAGAAATGGGAGCGTTGTTTGCACTATTGTCCATTTTAGGCGCCATTGTGCAGTTAAACTCTGCCTTTTTTACTACAGCAGCTGCATATATTCGCAAGAGGCAAGCTATTGTTCGAGCACTCGCTAATCGCTCGCGTTTATCGTTCAACCAGCGTTTGTTGACTGACAATAACCAAATGCCGAGCGAGACACATGCTTCCTGTTTATACTTGAACGCGCATGCCCAGAGTCCGCGAATGGTCTCGTGATATACATTTTTGGTGGAGTAGTGTGGACGGAGATATGTTTAGAAACGCTAAATGAAACGCTAGTGTGGACGCGGATCGTTTTTGATCTAAAACGCCGTTTCAAAATGAAAACGCATTAGTGTAAACGGGGCCTAAGACAACTCTTAGTCAGATATATCCCAGCAGTTCACAGTAGGGGAGTTCTCGAGACCACCTAAGCTCAAACTCTCCTCTCGCCCTCCAAACGGGAGGGAACCCCGGGTTCAAGGATATTCTGAGCTCAGGGCTCTCTCCCGGGACAGCATGCCAAACACGCTTTATTACCAATCATCAGCTAAGTGTGAACTCTTGAAATACAGTATAATAGGAAATACAGTGAAATTGTCCTTGCTCTGTTGAATATCACTTGTTTAGATTCATTTTTATACAGCAAAATGCCAACATTTTGACTAAAAGAGCTCAAAAGAATAATATTTGGTGAAATAACCCTAACTGTCAATCACAGCAAATGCAAACATGTTATTCTGACCAATTATCGCTGCATAATTGCCACAGCCATATCACCCTGCAGCCCATCACTAGTTACTCAATGAAGCTAAGCAGGGCTGAGCCTGGCCAGTACCTGGATGGGAGACCACATGGGAAAATTAGGTTGCTGTTGGAAGTGGTGTTAGTGAGGCCAGCAGGGGGGCGCTCAACCTGCGGTCTGTGTGAGTCCTAATACCCCAGTATAGTGAAGGGGACACTATACTGTCAGTGAGCACCGTCTTTCGGATGAGACGTTAAACCGAGGTCCTGACTCTCTGTGGTCATTAAAAATCCCATGGCACTAGAGGTGTAACCCTAGCCAAATTCCCTCCATCGACCCTTACCCATTATGGCCTCCCAATCATACCCATCCCATCTATCACTCCCCCTATAGCTGGTGTGTGGTGAGAGCACTGGCGCTGTTGTCCTGTGACTGCCGTCGCATCATCCAAGTGGATGCTGCACACTGGTGGTGGAGTGGGGAAACCCCTCCCTCATGATTGTGAAGCACTTAGGGTGTATGGCCATACACAATAAATACATATAAATACACATTACTTACTTAAAAATACACATTACATTATTTTTTAGTTTTTTTTTTATTGTTAATAGGTCATATTCCAGAGTAGTTTACCATTTTAAAGGATGTTGGTTCATAAAGGAAGTATGTAGTGTTTTATCCAATCTGTGAAGAGGCTCAGCTAAAGGTTTTCCTGTCTTTAATATCTGCTCAATTTCGCTGTATTGATCTACCACAGGTGAGATGTTTAGCTGGCACGTTTCATAGATCCTCTCATTGTTGTCAGAGTGTTTTGTAACTCGGCAGTCCTTCACAATGCTCTCCAGATTTGCTCCTGCCGAGAGCAAAGAATGGCAACACACAGAGCATGTTTCTTTCTGCTGCTTATATCTTTAAAACACGATTTCCTTGGAATAATTAGGTTTGGGTTCGATTAATTGAGGGCTTTATCTTCTGTTTATTTTGATTAATAGGTCCATATGGTGTAACTCGGAGCTGATGAAAACATGCATCAAGGTATGGTGTTACTGTAGATGAATGCATTGCGATTGCCAGGGGCGCAACTGCCCATTTACTGAGGGGTATGCGGGTTCAAGTTTTGCGCCCCCCCCCCCATATTCAGCATGTTAAGTCACAAAGAATTACATCTCATCCCACCCCAAATTTCTTCTCGATTCCATTTTCCTCACTAAATAATTATAGCACCTTGACATGCCTTGCTTTTGTACTTTTTGTACATTTGTCGAAACAAAATGATAGATATGGGAGTCCTAAAGGGCAAAATAACTTAAAATTGCAATCACTTCTCACATGAATACTGTGAGAGGTTTAAGGTCTGTCTTTGCATAAATAATTGATTGAAACTGCTATTACACCTCTCACAAAGTGAAATAAAAAAGACAGTAAAATGTTAAGTGTAAAAAATAAACAGAGACAAACTGCCTGAAATGTTTTATTTTATCAAAATGTTATGGGCAAACGTTTTTGGAACTAAATTGAATTAGTTTTGAGCACAAAAAGTTACCAAAAGGCCTGATGTATCAGTATGATACATAATAAATTTATAAAAACATCTATATGGTATAAAAATGTATCTTGATAGAAGGATTAATAAACATTTCAGTTCCAAAAATGTGAATATTCTGACTATTGGTCAATGTGTCAGTTTTAACAGGGTTAAGAATCATTATAATCAAGTATATAAAATTTATAGAGAAATTTTTAATTCAAATATTATTTTCTATTTTGTCTGAAATATATTCAGTAGGCCCACAGTAGGATTTTTAGCCCATCATTGAGTCTATGTATTAACTTGTGTAAATGTGTGTACATTTATATTTACTCAGTTTTTAAATTCATTTCACTAATATTATTGTAATATAACAATAGTAATATTAAAATGTTCATACGATTTATTTACAATACAGTTTGTAAAGTAATATTTTCTGCCTTTTAGTAGATATATTATATGAGTAACTTGCTTTGTTTACCAAATAAGCGGATCTAATTTGATTTGCATTGTAAACATTAAATAAAAGTAAAAAGGTATTATTGTTTACTTCATATATATATATATATATATATATATATATATATATATATATATATATATATATATATATATATATATATATATATATATATATATATATATATATATATATATATATGTTTTAGTTATGATAATCCTAAAATCATTCCGCATAAATCCGCAGATTTTTTTACTAAATTCTCAGCAGAAGTAGCAAAAAATATCTGCACATTCTGTCTGGCCCTAATATTTAGGTCTGTACTTATAAACATACATTTTGTGTGATCCCTCTTATTTTGGCAAATTAATAATAATAATAATAATAAATAAAAAACATTTTTTAGATTATTCTTATAACTTTTGACCTCAACTGTAAGTATGATTTGACAGTTTATTTTGATAAAACTTTTACATCTACATGAACATTACACTTGGCTGTGTGACTGCATGTTATTGTTTTAAATTAAAATGTGTGTGTCAACGTATGCAACTCATACCTATAAACTCTCTCGTTTTGCCTTATTAATTCTACCATATTTTACCATTCTATCTACTCTTCCGTCTCTGCATTTTCCCGTATTTCTCCCGCATTTGTAATGTTTGTTATGTGAAAAGTGAAAGTAGCAACTACAGAGTTTATCACAAATGTGATTGCAAGAACTGTTTAAGAGAAATATGCTTTCGCATTATTTTGGATTGACAGCATGTTGAAATTAGTATAAAAACGGCCGCATTTACGTCCTTTCCAGTAAAGCTTATGCGTCGATCGCCGCCCTTATGCAGCCTCTGATCAGTAAATTCAAGTATAACGGTGCTGACTGACGGACGCGCTCCATAGTGATAAAGACGGCTTTTACACGCGATTTGAATAAATGAAAGCGGATACTTTGAGATTCGGGTTTGTGAACATACAAATACTTAATAATATGTAAACATGTTTAAACACAACTAATATTATCTTAAATGAGCATAAACAAAACTAATGTTTTCATTGCATTCTTAAAGTCACACCTCTGTTATCAAGCACAACAGTGGATCAAACAGATTCATTTGCTGCTCTTCACTAAATAAATATAGTATATATAAAATCCATATTTAAATGCAGTGAATACTAATTTTATCTTTTGAAGCAGACGGTCCATAATTTTACGACTATCAAGCGTTTACCATAAAGTCAACTTTACGCCAGCCTTATGGCTTTAGCCCATAGAATTATACTGTTTTTCACATATATACACGATGGAAGAATACGATTTCGGACGCAGTCCATGTGTGGCCGTACGTCACTGCCCCCCTGCCTGGACAAAACCACCTCGTCTGCATTTATGTTAAGTAAAAGCCCATGCAGTGACTGGGTGGAGATAATGAACAATTAATGATATGGCGGCCTGTCGCTCCCAAAAACATTAGAAGTTGATTAAAAGTATGGTAATAATAGTTTGGGTTAAGCTTACCAATCTCTTATTATCCAATTTGTCGTGGCAGTTTTAATTTAAGGCATTGTTTGTTCTTTTTTAGTTTTCTATTTTGCGCTCCACGTCTCTTCACTCTTCTCTCTATTTAGAACATGTGACCGAGCAACGGATCAATCAAATGGTCAAAGAAAGGGGGAGGGGTGGTATAATTTTTTTATTTAATAAAATACAATATTATATTCATATAAAATGCAGAATAAATATTTTAACCAAAAATATTTATTTATTTTTATTATTTTAAACTTTTAATAAGGATAATTTCAAAAATAGTTTTGGCACAATGGCGCCCCCCCCATGTGTGGCGCCCCTATGCGCCGCATATACTGCATACCCCCTTTTTGCGCCACTGGTTTGGGTTAAGCTTACCAATCTCTTATTATCCAATTTGTCGTGGCAGTTTTAATTTTAAGGCATTGTTTGTTCTTTTTTAGTTTTCTATTTTGCGCTCCACGTCTCTTCACTCTTCTCTCTATTTAGAACATGTGACCGAGCAACGGATCAATCAAATGGTCAAAGAAAGGGGGAGGGGTGGTATAATTTTTTTATTTAATAAAATACAATATTATATTCATATAAAATGCAGAATAAATATTTTAACCAAAAATATTTATTTATTTTTATTATTTTAAACTTTTAATAAGGATAATTTCAAAAATAGTTTTGGCACAATGGCGCCCCCCCATGTGTGGCGCCCCTATGCGCCGCATATACTGCATACCCCCTTTTTGCGCCACTGGCGATTGCTGACGTCCTGCAGTTTGACATGCTGCGCCTCATTTAAACACCATTCTGTTAATTAATTGTAATTATTATGCACACAGCTTTATAAGCTCACATTGAGAGACTAAATGGGGTATTTGCATTTTTAAGACTCATTTGCTAAGCCATTTGAAATGAAAGTAAGGGTGAAAAAGCATGTATATTTGAAGAGTTAATAATCTATTTATCAGAAATTAGATTTTCTAAGTATTTTTATATATGAAGAGCTCATTAGCAAAAACAGACAACTGTTTTTAATTATTTTTATCATATTTTTTAAGTGGTTTTGCAAAAAAAACATGATTTCTAAATATTTATAAAACAGTTATCTGTTTTTGCAAATGAACATTTCATATAAATAAATATATTTAAATAAAATCTATTTTCTGCTGTAAATAAAAAATGGCTTTTAAAATAGTTTAAAATGTATTATGTTCTACATTTCAAGAGTTCACACTTAACTATGCTTGAAACAATTTGCAGATTTGGCATGCTGTCCCAGGAGAAAACCCTGAACTCGAGTTTTAGATCAGGTAGTTCTCGAGAGCTCCCCCTGGTAAAGGAGGAAAAGGGGGAGATGGGGTGGATGGGGGATTCTTCAAAATGCAAATAAGAAGGATGAATGGGCTTATTTATTGGTAAAGGATAGATCAGATATGTGGCTGACCAAAAGTGCGATATGCACATCAATACAGCAGCATTTTTTTATGTAAAACAATAATTACTATGTAATAATATAGTACTGTGACGGTTGGGTTTAGGGTTAGGGTGGGGGTAGGCTTTAAAAAATACAGTTTATTGGGTAATTTAATAGATTGCATATATAATACTCGATACAACTATTGTTTTTACGTTACTGTGATGTTTGGGTTTAGGGTTGGGGTGGGGGTAGACATTAATAAAATACAATAAATGGGAAATTTAATAAATAATATAAATAATTCTCGTTAACTTCCGGCCGCAACCGTATCTGATCTAGCAACAACCTTATTTATTGGAGGCTAGAATTCATCTGATTGGTCTAGCAATGATATCTGATTGGACTAGCAATGATTATTGATGTGAGACCAGCCACGATCATATCACGTGATCCTCTCGAAATTAGTTTATAAAACTTCATTTGTTTCAATGTGTAATCAGTATTTTAAGCATTTTTCTAATTCTGTGAGATTTTTTTCAAGTACTTTTTTGAATATTGGTTGAATATATACAGTAAATTTACTTTTTGATGTTGTAAAATTAGTTTTTTTATCAAATGGAATAGAATTTTTGTTTTCTATTTAGTATCACATTTCTATTTATTTTGTTTCTTTCTTTCTTTTTTTGCAATTTTAGTTTTTTTTCTGATGGGTCATTAAAGCTATTATTATTATTATTTATTATTATTATTATTATTATTATTATTTATTATTATTATGTATTAATATTATTATTATTATTACTTTTTTTATTATTATTACTATTTATTTAGATTATTACTATTTATTATTGTTTTTATTATTATTATTTATATTATTATTATTTATTTAGAATATTATTATTATTATTATTAAGTATTATTTATTATGTAACGCCTCGGCTGGGTCAGTTGGCGTTTCTGTGTGGAGTTTGCATGTTCTCCCCGTGTTCGTGTGGGTTTCTTTCAGGTGCTCTGGTTTCCCCCACAAGTCCAAAGACATGTGGTACAGGTGAATTGGGTATGTTTCCCAGTGATGGGTTGTGGCTGGAAGGGCATCCGCTGCGTAAAACATATGCTGGATAAGTTGGCGGTTCATTCCGCTGTGGCGACCCCTGATTAATAAAGGGACTAAGCCGAAAAGAAAATGAATGAATGAGTGTATTATGTATTATTATTAAGATTATGTGTTATTTATTATGTATTATTATTATGATTATGTGTTATTTATTATGTATTATTATTATTATGATTATGATTATTATTGTTATTATTATTATTATGTATTATTTATTATTATTATTATTAGACGAAAAGAAGCTTACAAGCTTTAAAATTATAAAAGAATATTACAGCTGTAATTTTTTACCCCATATGCATTTTTTTTAAATTATTACTTTTTTGTTAGTTAAAAATAATAACTGAATCAACTATATTTTAGTTTTCTTTTCACAATTAAAGCAGACAATTGCATTTAATATGTATATAAAATCTAACTAATCAATTTATAATTTTGCACACACCAAAATGGGACACTTCTAACTTGAAATGAAATAATAATAATAATAATAATAATAATAATAATAATAATAATAATAATAAAATACATCTAATTTATTCTATTTCTTCTTTTAAAATAATTGAAATCACTATAGCGGTGCACATTGTTCACTCACTCAATATTCTGAGTGCTGGATCTAATAAACACAAAATGGCACATGCCCATCAGCCATATGGAGTTTCCTTTCTTCCTCAAGCACCAACAATCATTTTAAAACTTTTTTTTTGTTGTTGTTAGGTGAAATAAGTGGGACTCATTTTAAAAACATGAATGTGGCTGGTCTTCCACTCTCTTTATTTTTTCCTCTCACTAACTTTATGGAGGTGTGAGGTCTGTCTGACAACACACTCTCGCTTTTGACTGAGGAGCACAGATGGCGCCCTCTCATAGAAATCCCTTTGAAATCCCAATGAAGCCATGAAAAATGAAGAGCGAATGGAAATAAATTAAGAGATCCACTCAAGAATATTGAACCCTACAGGAAACTCCTATTGGAGAAAGATGCTTGATATTTCATATAGTGGAAGGTTATTGACTTATCTTACATTTATTGTTTGATATCCAATCAACATTTGATATGAGTTCAGATATAATGAACCCCAAAGCCGTCGTTTTTCTTCTGAACTAGAAGGAATGATGTAAATGTGCCACTTTATTCCTCAATAAATACAGTGTTAGATGAGTCTGAAAGTGCAGGATGTATAATGCCGGAGTCAGACGTGCACTTCTGGGATCAATAAATGATTCATTTGGGAAAAGGATGCGAGTGAATAAGTAAACGGCCAGTCGCACTAATCAGATTATCTGACAGAAAGATGAACTGTGCGACGTGGAGATATCGATTCGGCTAATTAAACTCAATGAAAGTTGTGTTTGGGATTGGAATCATAACCAAAAGTCAGTCGATGCATGTGAGACTTGCTACATTTGTGTGTGTGTCTGATGTATTGAATGTTTGGCGCCACATTGCTTCGCTTCCAGACTCTTGCGTTAAGTTGAGTGTTCTTGAGTAACTCGTTTCATTTGGAGCAAAGTGCATGTCAGCTTTTATTTGTATTTAATTAAAGAGCCCCTATTATGGGTTTTTGAGAATGACCTTCCGTGTATAGTGTGTAACACACCTCTAAGTGAAATATCCAGCTAAGGCTTAAATCTGAAAGTACACAGTGTTAAAAACTATTGATTCATTTTTAAAAGAGTCGACTCATAGTGCTTCAAATTAATCATCTTGATAACGAGTCTTTAGCCGTGGATAGGAAACTTAAGCCCCGTCCAATTGTTGCACGTGCAAACCAGGGAAAATTGAAACCTGCGGCCCTGCCCACAAACAGTAGCAAAGAAATATCGCTGAACGAATCATATGGGAGTCGCTGGGATTATTAGATAAAAATAAATGCATATTATAAGACCATGAAAGTGTTTTTTGACCTTGCATGCATATCAGCCTGTTGTTGGAGACCCTTAAAACCAAAATATGACCCTTTTTAATGTATAATAGGGGCTCTTTAAATAATTTTTTATGTATTTAAGTCTAAATGCATAATATGAGGCAGTAGGTCTCAAACAAACAAGCTTTAATAAATTAATAACGTTTATTTTGTGAAATATCTGCATAGTATTCTTTTTAGCAGCCCGATCTCACAATTAAACGTTACTATTTTATGTATTGTCGGAAAAGTGGCTAATTTGAATTCATACGCGTTTCATTTGTTTGAAAATGTTAATTATTTACATTATTATTATTATTAAAATGATTTAAATTTGATATTTTCCCCACCCCTAAACCTACCCCTCATTAGGGAATGAGCAAATTGTACTGTAATAATATTATATGTTATTCCTTCTATGCTAATGAAGGATGGCTGAGATATTCCAAGCACAGGATGGGTCCTCCTGGCATGGCAGAGTTCCTCACAGCTCCAATACACAACTCTGCCATTTGTCTTACAGAAACCATGCGCTTTTCCCCATACACAATTCATCTGCTGGTGATCTTCTTTCATATAACTTTGTCATGTTTGGTTTCATTTGACAGTTGTAGTGATGAAATCTAGAGACATTGAATATACAGTCTATTTACTAGTGTTGAGTCATGGCTTGAGGGGAATACTGTATGTTAATGTACTTCTCCTCAACTTTGCTTTCATGTTCAGCTGGTATTGGGGTAGGTATTTCCCTCATGTTTGATCATTTGCTCAGGCTATAAGGAGGACTGGTAACTGTTGATCTGGGAGAATTACTCTGCTTCTGCTCATATGCTGTCTTTGTTGCACAGCAGTGCATATGTTACAGTTAAGCTTCTCTATACAGTATGTTAGTCTGTTTCATTCCTCTGTCTGTATATTAAAACATGTAACTTAATAAACAACTTTGCCTGCTTTAAGGCGTTTCTCTTTATCAATGATGATAACAACTTTAATGGAGTCCGATTAATTACAATGGAGTCAGATGAATAATTGATTTGAACACACCGATCAGTTTGTTTCGGATTATTGGTTCAGAATAGCATAAACTTCAAGCCTTACAGTACTCGAGTGTACAAATGAGGTCATATCAATTAATATGAATTAGCCACTAAGTCAAAAAGTTATCATTTGCTATGAGATTGCATTAAGATTTAGAGCTTCTGTTTTTACTTGAGTTATTTAGGCATATATTAGACTGATTTGGTTGATTTAGGTTGTATATTAAAACCCCTTAAAGGTCTCATGAAATTAAAATAAAGTGTTATAGATGTTAGTATCAGTATTGTTCGTTTTTAAGATATCGATAAGCTAGTGTGCTCCAAAACAGTGACAACATTTACATTTAGAAAATAGAAACTGATATGAACATGTTAAGCTTGTAGTTTTCCGCTTAAATCAGGGGTGTCCAAACTCGATCCTGAAGGGCTGGTGTCCTGCAGATTTTAGCTCCAACTTGCTTCAACACGCCTGCAAGAAATTTTCTAGAAAGCCTAGTAAGAGCTTGATTAGCTGTTTCAGATTTGTCTGGTTGGGATTGGAACTAAACTTTGCAGGACACTGGTCCTCCAGGACCGAGTTTGGACACCACTGGCTTAAACGGATTTTATTTACATCACCTCAAAATTCAGTTTCTCATCAAATCACAACCAATCAAATGCTCTCTAGTATCTGACATGCTCCACCCCCTTCAAGACGCTTCTCATTTGCTTTTCATTTGATGCGCTTGAACTCAAGCACTCTCACTGGCAGAGCGGTGATTGGCTGTTTTTATCAAAGGGGAGGAGCTACACTATGTCCCACCCTCTCTTCGTGTTTAGATTAAGTTGAGAGTACGTCAAACATAGAATAAAAATGCATCTTTCAAAGCACTTCACGGAACCTTTAAAGGGGCAGTTCACCCAAAATTCATTCAAAGAAGATAATCTGAAGAAAGCTGGAAACCACGCTTTAAAAAAATGGTGGGTTATTTCAACCCAATTCTGGTGTAATATGGACTAAACCAACTGTTGGGTTAATTCTTTGAATTAAATTTAATAGGACCCAATTAATCCAATGTTTAGGTTAGTCCATATGTTACCCAATTTGGGTTTAAATATCCCAGCATTTCTTGCATTGACTTCTATAGTATTTGTTTTTCATACCATGGAAGTCGATGGTTACCAGTTTCCAGCTTTCTTTTTTTAAGTTCAGCAGAATATAAAAAAACTCATCAAGATTTGGAACAACTTGAGGGTGAGTAAAAAGTGAGTACACTTTCATTTTGAGGTGAACTATGCCTTTAAAAGATTTTAGATAAATAATATATCAATAATTCAGGAGCTACAGGTTTAATCAAATTCATTCTAGCAGATATATTGCATTGTGCTTTATAGGACAAAAAATACAGACAAAAATATTGCACACATTTTTCTCCATTCTATGAATATGTCACTCCAGTCCACTGGTGGCAGTAATACTTTGAGTAATTCATTAAACCATGCCAGAAGCTACACCTGTGATTTGTCTGCTAAACTTCTGTGTGAACTCGAGAAACAATGACAGTTAGTTTAGAGAAAAGGCCAAGCGTCGTTTGTTTTTCTTTTTTTTTTTAAAGGAAAACCAAGCAAAAAGAGAAGGATTCAGGCCACAGAAGAATCGTGTGTGTTGCTGCACCACCTGCTCCAATATAGAACCGTAAATGAAGTAAAAGTGCTTGGAGGAGATGCAGATCTTCCATCAAGTGTATGTAGTTTATATAACGGTAAGTTCTTAGTTAATTCTACTTGTTTAACTGGATCATGCTAATGTTTTTCTCAATATGTTGTTTCTCCTACTAAAGCATGAAGCATCTTGTCTAGACTCTTGTAGAGTGATATTGGGGTAAAGTTGGTATATATTCACACATTCCTTCATTTTTGACGCAGCCCCTATATTGTTTACCACGCTACATTGAATATTACGCTACGCTACAGTTTGAAATAGTATGACTTCAAAACAACATGAGCACTATTTAATTGACTGGTGTACTATGATTGGCTACTAACATGATCCCCCTATTTAGAATTAGCAAAGAATGAAATTATGTTATTAAGGAGAAAGTCGAAATGTGCAAATATAAAACCAACTTTACCACAATTAAGTCGTTCACTTACTTCATTATCAAATGGGAGTCCCACCAAGCAATTTTGCATTTAAAAGACATCTAATAGACATCCAAACATAGAAGTCTTGGCTAAAACAGGGCTAAATTTTGACCATCAGTGAAAAATCCAACAATAGTCCAAAAATATAGTCAACAAATAGACAGACTTTACATTTGTAGTCATTCGTTCCTGTGTATTTGATGACTATTTTTGGGATAATGTAAGTTTATTTAAAAATGTTCACTGACAGATTAAATTTAACCTTGTTTTAGCCAACACATCTGTGTTTGGATATCTATTAGACATCTTTTAAACATAAATGGTTCCTGGGAAGCCAGTAAATGCACCCCATAATTGATACTTAACATTTTTTTTCCAACGAGATGTTGGTTCATTATTGTCCTGAGGCGAGCTGAGTCTATTCATATGCTCATTATATTATTAGATAACATATTTAAGGCATGTAAGCAATATTGCTTGAATCATGAATGTGTTTCATGACCTCAGGCTGTCAGAAATGGGTTAAACTAAAGGTTGAGGTAAAGCCTTCAACGTATTGACTTCCTTTCCACTTTTTGCTCAATTTATTAGAATGAGCTCAAAGTATTATCCCACTTTTACTAAACACACGCATAATGCACTGCGATATTGTGTCTTTTGTTCACTCAAACAAAACCGGGCCTAGTGATGTATTAAGGTGCTCTTCTTTTCCATTTGTTTTAGTCTAATTGTAGCTATTATTTATGCAAAACTGAATGTATCTGCATAGATTTTAATCTCCAGGCTTTCCCTGACCTCAATACGCTGAGTGTTTCCTTTCCTAGAAGCCGTGAGCTGGCTGAGAGTATTGCTCATAACTCGAAAGGGAGTAATTATTCAGAGAAAATGCTGTGGAAAGCAAAACTGGGCAAATATAGCAAGACCTAGATACAGAGATGGAGAACTAGCGTATCTGTGTGTGTGTGTGTGTGGGTACGCAGCTGCATGAAAGTGCACTACTGGGAACAGACTTGAACATTTTTTTTACTGATTTGTGTATTGCTAACCGTACTAATCCTGTTATTCCAATATTTTGAATGTGATAATGATATATTGCAGCAAAACAGGGACACGTCTGCATGTCTAATGTGTAGTATTAATATCCTTGCTTGCTATCTAAGGGTGTGTTTCCTCCACAACAATGAAATGTTTTCTTTTTGGATTTTTGAAAAGATTTGTGTACTGATAGACAGCAAAAATGTCTAAAAACACAGTATTATGCATAGCAAGCCAATAGTTGGTGATATCAAACTAATAAAACTGAACACATTCAGCCCTATAATCCGCAGTTGTTGTTGTTTTTTTTAGTTGTCAAGTATTCAAAAACATGCCTTTCGAAAACATTTGCATTTTCAAGTCCACAAAACTGAGTTGTTGTCTTAATGAACGGATAAAATGCATTGAGTTCTTTAATTTTTAGTTGAAAACCAAGTCAAGTAAAGGGGCGGTTAGGTTCGGGGGTGAGGTGTCTGAATAATGTTGAGAACCGGGTACGTTGTACTGTGGTGTTAGTAACTGTACTATGTAGCGTGTTTCGGGTGGGTTGAAATTACGGTAGTTTCCGGGAGAAATAACAAAATGGAAGGGTGGCGGTGGATGAATGTGAAATACGGGAGACTCCTGGGAAAAACGAAAGTGTTGGCAGGTATGCTTTAGATTATTTAAATGTTAAAATATTTCTAAATAATTAATATTATAAATATTTCTGCATTGCTACTGTTGGGAAAAGGAATTTATTTTTATTACTTTTGTCTCTATTTTTTTATTATAAAACAATTTCAGACTAACAACAGATTAATCAATCTCCTTCTTTTGTATGATACGATACATTAACCAAACAAGCTTTTTCTTTCTTATTGTGTTGCATTCAAATAGAAGGAACTGCTTCAACAAGAGGACAATAGCAGGATAACAATAAAAATATTGTAAGGGGCCTTGCTCCAGACTTTCTCTAACAAGAAGTCTAGACGTGTTTACTATCACAAAGAGCTGGATGCTTGTAGAAGTTGTGAAATATATGGAATGTGCACTTAACTGTTCAGTTCTGGTATGCAGAGAAGGGTTGCAGAAAGAAGAAGTATGTTTGGGTGCAACAGCCAAAGGACTGCAGAATGATTGACAAGCTACATTTAGCTTTTTTAATAAAACTAATTTGATTAGTTTTATAGTTTGACTTTGGTAAATGAATCTTTTCTGCTGACAGATTATAATTTGCTATGAAGAGATATACTACTGGTTAAGAGCTCGACTATAGTGTTAATTTAGATTGATCAATTCACTTATGACACATGTTTTTGGACTGTGGGAGGAAACCGGAGAACCCGGGGGAAACCCACGCAAGCATGGGAAGAACATGTAAACTCCGCACAGAAACGACAGCTGGCCTGTTAAGGATTTGAACCAGACGTTCTTGCTGTGAGGCAACAGTACTAACCACTGGGCCACTGTGCTGCCCTATAGAGGGAAAGGTGGAGAAGTAGGGGTGTAAGGAGCGATTCTTCAAGTCGAAGATAACTGTAGTAAGAAACTCCGGTTATTTATAGTGAGTTAGGAATCATCTGATTGGTGAATCATGCATTAGTTAATGCAGGACCAGCTGTGATCAATCATAATCACGTGCTCCTCTCGAACTAAACAAAAACATACACATGGATCACATTTTATTTCAGTGATTAAACAAATAAAACTGCACTTTAGATCATAAAAATGTGTACATGAGGAATAAAGAGTTCACTGTTATTTAAAACACTAGAGTTAACACCTAACATAAGCTTAAGTGTTGTATTTACTCCATCTTTTGTTCTTCAAAGTGACTGACATTTTTGCAT
The DNA here is from genome assembly GCA_903798195.1 of Danio kyathit. Lineage (NCBI taxonomy): Eukaryota > Metazoa > Chordata > Actinopteri > Cypriniformes > Danionidae > Danio > Danio kyathit. Next base: position 17,163,053 of record LR812522.1, read on the forward strand.
TTATGCTGATCATAGTTCAACATAAAACTACAACCTGATACACACAAAAGTATGTATAAGGAATAATATTTATGTAGTTCAGAACACTTATTTACTGTAGATTTTTTGTTCCTCAATATGACTAACTCCTTTGGGTTTATGCCGATTGACTCATTATTATAATTTAAAACTCGCCATAATCAAACAGATAAAACCACAACCTGAATCATAAAAATTGACTTGTCTTAAGAATAATGAACCCACTATCATTCCAAACGCTTGAGCTAGCAGCTAACATGCTGAACACTTTAATTAACTTCATTGATTAAGTACAACATTGTCACTTGTGAATTTCAGTGTCTGCACAGACGTTCGAAAATATAGCCATTCCTGAATTTCACATTACAAACGAATGCTTACCAAATCCCGCGGAGAACTGAACCTGCTCTAACAACTTGCAGTTGGCAGACATTGTTTTTTCCCCCTCTTTTCGTTGTCTCTAGTGTCATGCGCCGTGGTCCTTTTTCAAGTACTGCAGGTGGAAGAGTCTATAAATGGATTCTGGAAAACAGAACCGGTTTGTGCTTCAGGCAGAGCTTGTTTACAGAATGTAAAATATGATAATGTTCTTGGCCAGTTTCCCTAGTGGTATCTGAGATGATGGGGCTGCGATTTCAATTGACATCCTCAACCGAACATCAATCATTCAGATTTTACAAAGAAATGATTGCTGCTGTACAAAAACATGCAATATTATGTTAATGTAGCCAGTGCTGAAGCCCCGGATTTACCTCAGCTTGAGCGTCTCTTGCTTGAAAACAACTTCATGCACTATCATGATTGATTAATCTTGCTAGGTGTCTCGAAACCCTCTAGACAGTTGATAGCATCCCCTGGAGCGTCAGGACTGTCTTGTGTTCGGCATCTGTCAGGATCTGTATTCCCCTGCTTGTAGCAACACATCCTGTGAAGGACAAATTAATTAGCTGGTGCAAATGCTAGCAGATGGCTTTGAAGGACACTCGCTCTACCTCAGGAGGAGAAAGATGCGCAGAATTTGCGTGGATTTCCCAAATCGCACATCCTATGATTCTGTCGCGTGTCCACCCTTGAAGTACGTACTTGGGGGGAAAACCGTCTGCTGCCGCTTCACCATTTAATTTTTCAAAGGAAAACCTCTGATTTGCAATAATATGAACCCAGCGAGAAGGATAAGAAAAGATTAATTCGACATCATTACAAAGCTGTGGTTGGAACCGAAAGCGGCACGATCTGGCGCGGCCTGCTTTCACTTCCAACCGCAATTACAAATAATCAGTCCAATCAGTATGCTAATCTCTGGTGTTCAAACCGACGATTCATCAGAGTTGCTAATTCGCCGGCTGTCTCAGGTCTTTTATTTTGCCCTCTTTTCTGCAAATGTGATAACGGGGTTAACATTATCGGTGCCTTATCAGGCCCGCGGCAAGCACAATGGTACCAGTCTGGGTCTGAATGAGCTGAAAAGGTGGCAGAGACGACAGCCATTGTGATTTTTTTTTGTCACCGCATGGCTGATAAAGAGAGTCTGTGAGGAGAACGAACGGAGAGGCCTATCAATTATGACTCAATTGTTTCCTATTCATTTATAATTTAATGAGGGTGGAGATGCTAGCATAGTAGCGCATAGTATGGAAACAAAGCACTATGTATTAGTATCCTGGCACAAGTGAACACAGAAAGCTCCTCAAGACTCGTGTTATTGTTTGTGTGCTCGAGTCAATCGCATTGGGGAACAAAAGATCCACAGTAAATGCTAATGCTAGCAGTCTGAAGTCTTTTGAATGGCAGTGAATTCATTATTCTTTGAAAAATTGAAGCTAAGCTATGTGTTAGCCGTTAATTCAAGACTTTTGATTCAAAGATTTTTCTTTTTATCTGTTTTTAATCTGTATTTTTGAAGCTATGAAGCTAAGCTATGTCTTAGCTATTAATAAAAGACTTTTATTCAAGTATTTTTAATTTTTATCTGTTTTTAATCTGTAGTTTTGAAAACTCTGAAGCTAAGCTACGTGTTAGCTGCTAATTCAAGACTTTTGTTTCAAGGATTTTTCAGTTTTAATCTGTTTATAATCTGTATTTTTGAAACTCTGAGGCTAAGCTACATGTTAGACATTAATTCAACACTTTTACTCAAATATTTTTATTTTTTATGTTTTTAATCTGTAGTTTTGGACAATTTGAAGCTAAGCTATGAGTTCGCCGTTAATTCAAGACTTTTGATTCAAAGATTTTTCTTTTTATCTGTTTTTAATCTGTATTTTTGAAGCTATGAAGCTAAGCTATGTGTTAGCCATTAATTAAAGACTTTTATTCAAGTATTTTTATTTTTTATCTGTTTTTAATCTGTAGTTTTGAAAACTCTGAAGCTAAGCTACGTGTTAGCTGCTAATTCAAGACTTTTGTTTCAAGGATTTTTCAGTTTTAATCTGTTTATAATCTGTATTTTTGAAACTCTGAGGCTAAGCTATGTGTTAGCTGCTAATTCAAGACTTTTGATTCAAGGGTTTAGCTTTTTATCGGTGTATTTTTTAAACTTTGAAGCTAAGCTATGTGTTAGCTGCTAATTCAAGACTTTTGTTTGAAGGGTTTTTTTTTATTTGTTTTTAATCTGTATTTTTGAAGCTATGAAGCTAAGCTATGTGTTAGCCATTAATTAAAGACTTTTATTCAAGTATTTTAATTTTTTTTATCTGTTTTTAATCTGAACTTTTTGAAAACTCTGAAGCTAAGCTATGTGTTAGCTGCTAATTCAAGACTTTTGATTGAAGGGTTTTTCTTTTTATTTGTTTTTAATGTGTATTTTTGGAAAGTTTTAAGCTAAGCTATGTGCTAGCCATCAATTCAAGACTTTTGATTCAAGAATTTTTCTTTTTATTTGTTTATAATCTGAGTTTTTGAAACTCTGAAGCTAAGCTACGTGTTAGACATTAATTCAACACTTTTACTCAAAGATTTTTATTTTTTATGTTTTTAATCTGTAGTTTTGGACAATTTGAAGCTAAGCTATGTGTTCGCCATTAATTCAAGACTTTTGATTCAAAGATTATTCAGTTTTAATCTGTCTTAAATTTCATAAAGCTGTGATTCTGCTGCTAAATTGTGGGTTCATCATCTACAGTAAACAGAAAGCTAAGTCAACGTTAGCCAGTAACTCAAGTGTTTCAATGCTAGTGAATTCTCACTTCTCCAGTTGTGTTTTTATCAGTTTTACCTAACTTGTCTAAAATTAGCTGAAGTTGTAGTTTCCACCATCAAATTAGAAGTTTATCAGCATAAACACAGAAGCAGCCACACCGAGAAACAAAAGACTACGCTAATGCTAACCGCTAACTGATGTGTTTGGAACAGCAGCGAGTTCATTATTCCTCACTATTGTGGCTTTATCTGTTTGTAATCTGTCTTGTCTAAAATATGATGAAGCTGTGGTTCCTGGTGCCAAATTATGATGAAGTTTATCAGCATAACTACAAAGGAGGCATAATTATTCTCATACAGTGATTAAGGGTTAGATTTCCCTCAAGGTACCACGAATTGTCTCGCACGCGTCTGCACAGATTGCCACAAAGAGCATAAACAGTAAGTCATCAAATGAATTATTGCTTGTGTCTAATTGGAGATGTTCATTTAGAGACAACATCAGCGGAGATGCTTTATTGACACGGGTCCCTGCACAAATCAAAGGTTCAGATAAGGAAATGAACCATTCAGAAGTCATCTGCAAATGACAGATATTCCTCGACGTCGAGGGGAAAAGTGGTGACTGCTGCGTTTTCCCCCCGCAAAGCAAACGTGACAGTTTAATTACCTTCGTCTAACGTGAAGATGGAAAGGGTCCGAGCTGCTGTGAGAGCACGTGTGCGTTTACAGTGAGGTTTTTTCTTTTAAATGATCAAATGAATCAAGCAAAGGCTTGCAGTTTTGGCAAGCGCAGCACTTTTTGAATCTCATCACTCACATGGATCCACAGCTGAAATCAGACATGATTAGACTTTGTGTTCACAACACTATTCGTGTTTAAATGATGTTGCTTTTATCAAAGTGCGTTTCGAGGTTTAATGGTTTGTAAACCAGTTGGGGAGTTGATGTTTGGGAAGGTGACAGCAGTGTCCTTCAATGTGATTCAGAGTTGTTACAGCTCTCACGTGCGTATTACCCAACTAGAAGGCATATGTAATACCCAGAAGGCAATTTGACGTCTATAATAATAAACTATTAAAATTAGGTTGTACTATGTACCTTAAAGGCATAGTTCACCCCCATAATAAACTGTATTTACTCAAGTGGTACCAAACCCTTATGAGTTTACTTTTTCTGTTAAACACAAAATTTATATTTGTTTAAATGTTAAAAAAACTGAGGTCAATGACTTTTAAAATAAAAACAATACTGTGGAAGTCAGTGGTTACATGTTTATAATATTCTTCAATATAGCTTTTGTGTTCAATCGAAGAAAGAAACACCAATAGGTTTGTGGCAAGTGAAGGTTGAGCTAATGATTACAGAATTTTCCATTATGGGTGAACTATCGCTTTAAAGGTACTAGGGCTTAATTTGTGCCGGAACACGCCGGACCCGGCACCTCATTTTACTTACCCCCCTCCTCAACTGCCGTCCGCTGTTCACTTTCACTTTCTTCCGCGACTCCCCAACCCTCTTCACTTTCATCCGTGACACCCCTCCACCATCCAACGCCCCACCATCTCACCCATAAACCTGCCCCAACTTACGCTGTTCCGGGACCTCGCATTTCACAAATTAACCACTGGTACTACTATATACCCTTTAAACCGCGTTCACACTACGAGAGACTCTCAGCGGCAAAGCAACAGTGCAAATAGTGCTGGTTGGCTTGAAAGCAGTGCACCCTTCCGAATTTTTAACACACTCGGAGGTGTGCAGGAGCCCATTCAGAGTACGTGCAATGAGCCAATTTCGTGGCTTTGTTTTGATGAGATTAACTTTGGAAAAACACGTTCACATGACGCATTTGAATGGGGAAAAATGTGAACATCAAGGGCAAACCCTTCTCACCCTTCTGTCCTTCTCACCTTCCTTTTCAGCACTAATTTATTGCATACTACTAACTACTAACTTAAGCACAGCCGTCCACGGCAGGAATGTTAACTCGTGATAGAGAGCCATTCCCTACGTTGATTGGCTGAGAAAATGTAACGTAAGATGAGATAGAAAACATGTCTAACTCTACGTTCTCCACACAGACAGTAGATGCAGCTAGATCAATAAGTATAGAAGCCCTAAGATTACAATAAATTTATTTTAAATGCCATAAAAATCTGAAATTATCATACATAGTAGGATTTTTTTGATTATTGATCATACTTCGTACAAAGGTTGAAATTATCTTACAAATACAATTATCGTCGTATGTCTGGCAACACTGAAAGCGACTGCTCATTTCATTGGAGAGTGAGCGACTTCTGGCAACCTACATCTACGTGAGCGACAGCGATCGTTCGCGACCAGGTGGGCCTGTCAAGCGATGCGACAAAGTTGAGAATTTTATGCAAATGAAGAGCGACTTTCTTGAGCAACAGCCAAAAGGAGCACCAGTAGAGCTCACGTGATCCTCTCTAAACTCCTGCAAAGGCCACAGACCTGCGTTTGCAGCAGATCGCCACCCAGAGCAACAGGCAGCTACAAAGTCGCTGCTAGTGTGAATTAGACAATAGAGGTAAATGTACATTTAGTGAAGACATAGTGAATGAGAATTGTTTCCTTTGCAACTCCCTGAAATATATTTGTATATGTTTTGTAATATTGAAATACTGCAATATATAATACCCCGCTGCATAAAACATATGCCAGAGTAATTGGTGGTTCATTCCGCTGTGGCGACCCCTGATTTATTCAGGGACTAAGCTGAAGGATAGTGAGTGAGTGAAATATACATTGGAATTTTAAAATAATCTTTGAACAATTAGTTTTTAGTTAACATCAATAAACAAAAACGTTATTGTACGCTGTAATAGCACAGTTCCCCCATGCAAAAAAAGGTTGATTATTTTTGCAGAGAAAAAACGATACACCTTTAAATAATCTATAACCCCCCCAAAATATATTTCCTTTATGATTTATGCCATAAAAACAGTCTGAAAAAGTAGGAATAGACAGACAGACACACAGACAGATAGATAGATAGATGGATGGATGGATGGATGGATGGATGGATGGATGGACGGACGGACAGAGAGGTAGGTAGGTAGGTAGACAGACAGACAGATAGATAGACAGACAGATAGACAGACAGACAGACAGACAGACAGACAGACAGACAGATATAGTATTTAAATATCCACATTTATACACATATATCTATTTTAATGATTTAATGTGAATGTAATTTTTGACTTCTTGCAATCTTGTTTATATGAAATTTTCCTCTATCTTTCCTCTCCCTTCTCCCAACTCCAACTTACAGCCAGTCACGAAGCAAAGCGGAAGTTATATAACCTGTCAGACGTACTGTCTCTCAGCCCTATATAACTCAGATCAAAGTGTGTCTATCTGAAGAGATTCTTACCATCAAAAAATGACCCTACTGTCTTTTTTTTAACCAAACATAATTTCCATTAACATATCCAAATGAAAGTGACGGCGGGTTTCCTGCAGACTTTTAATCTCACAACAGTAGGTGCTCTTCATTGACATCCAATCAACTAATGATTTGAATCGCTCTATGTGCAAGGACAACTGACTGACATGTTTTGCCACTTTGAAGCCCACGGGTTGGGTTTTGCTTTCATTTCCTGAATGAGATTTTCTCTCTCTCTTTTTATTTTATTTTTTTGGATTCTCACCCCTGCGGACATCTGCATCCAGCTCACTGGGCTTCTTTATCAGGGAAAAGAGTTCAAACTGAATCGATACAGCACACAATGAAGTGGACTTGAGCTTAAATTGGCTCACTTGGGAGACAGAAGCCGTCTCTTGCTCCACATACAGTAAGGATGGACGTCTATTCAGGTCACTATAAGCGCATATATTCATTCAGTAGCATGGTGATGAATACTGACATTTGTGAGGCACGTCACTGGAAATGGCTTCATCACTGATGCGTTTCTTGTAGGATAAGAGTGCTTTCTGCAGTATGATGCAGGTTTGTTTGTTGCGAATAATTTTTTCACTGTTTGTTGTTTCTTGTTCTGCCATGATAATTGTGTCCACCTGGATCTTGTTTGGTTTAACTGAATAATCTGATGCGTCTTTAATAATTACTTATCCCTGTTTTTTTTATGCATATAATGTTTGGGGGAACTTTGTTCCTCCTTGTTTTTATTTTAAAATCACTTCAATTTATTTAATGTAAAAAGTTATTGTTATAAAAAAAGTTTACACATGTATTTTTGTCACTTTTTCTACAGTGGTTACTAGGAAAAATATTAGCAATTGTTAGTTGTAAGCTTGAAATTTTATTTCCTTTCTTAACGAATGTCTTAAGTGCCCCCTTTTTACTATATATGAACATTTTGAGACTGAAAACTATGTCCTCTGGTGTGACACTATATGCTAATTTTAAATCTGCAATTTTACTGAAAGCTTTAATGAGTTGAAGGACTCCATTTAAGATCATGTGACTGAATCCCGCTGAGAAGTTTTTGTCTTTCGCATATTTTTTCGTCATGGAGAAAAGATTATTATTCATAATTTTGAATAAAATGAATATCACTATATGAAGTGTCCAACAATAAAGAAGATGCATCGTGTTCACTCTATTTGTGTACTATTTCAAGTACACATGCTTTTATATATATATATATATATATATATATATATATATATATATATATATATATATATATATATATATATATATATATATATATATATATATACACATATATACATTCATTCATTTCCCTTTGGCTTAGGCCCTTATTTTGTCAGGAACCAGCAACTATTCCAGAAAAGTTTTTATGCAGCGGATGTCCTTCCAGCCACAACCCAGTACTGGGAAAACATATACACTACCTGACAAAAGTCTTGTCGCCTATCCAAGATTTAGGAACAACAAATAATAACTTGACATCCAGTTGATCATTTGGCATCAGAAGTGGCTTATATGAAAGGCAAAGGCCTCTAGATTACACTTATTTTACCAAAATAAAATATGATCATGCCTTGATTTTTAATTATTTAATATGGACAGTTAGGTCTGACTTTGCTTAGACAAAAGTCTTGTCACTTAACAGAAATAATGTACAGTATAGAATATAAAGTCCTCCATGAGCTTGGAGGACTGCATCCATACATCTCTGCAATGACTCAAATAACTTATTAATAAAGTCATTTGGAATAGCAAAGAAAGTCCTTACAGGACTCCCAGAGTTCATCAAGATTCTTTGGATTCATCTTTAATGCCTCCTCCTTCATCTTAACCCAGACATGCTCAATATTGTTCATATCTGGTGACTGGGCTCGCCAATCCTTGAGCACCTTGACCTTCTTTGTTTTTAGGACCTTTGAAGTGGAGGCTGAAGTATGAGAAGGAGCGCTATCCTGCTGAAGAATTTACCCTCTCCTGTGGTTTGTAAGGTGATGGACAGCACAAATGTCTTGATACCTCAGGCTGTTAACGTTGCCATCCACTCTGCAGATCTCTCGCACGCCCCCATACTGAATGTAACCCCAAACCATGACTTTTCCTTCATCAAACTTGACAGATTTCTGTTAGATTCTTGGGTCCATGTGGGTTCCAGTAGGTCTACTGCAGTATTTATGATGATTGGGATGCAGTTCAACAGATGATTCATCAGAAAAAGCTACTGTAAAAATCTACTGTAATGCACAATATTGAAGGATCACATACTTTTGACGTCTATAAAGCAAAATAACTTTTCAGTTAAACAGTTTGAAGTGACTTTGCGCCACATTGACTTACATTACATAGACTATTTTCAATTTAGTTTGTAACAGAACGAAAGCGAGTAACCGCTGTCAACGCTTTCATTTTTGCATTCTTTTAAAACTGTGACACTATGAAAATAGCAAGGGTAAATTTACAGCCTAATGCTGATACCAGTCCTGAAAAAGCATTTCAAGCTTCACAGTGTTTTTGTGCCTTCCAAATTGAACACAAATGCATAAATAGGCAAGCGAGAAAAGCAGCGGCTCATTTATTCCTCTTGGTGTGTGTACCTGTTTTCACAGACGCCGCTCTTCCATTGATCAGACGCCACATTGGCTGTGTTTGCAGACTCGGACCCCTTGAGCGCCAGCACAATGGAGACGGTTCGTGTGCCAGGTAATTGGCGTCTATGGGGGACAGGTGCTCCCACAATGCACTGGGGCTCAGTGCCGGGTCTCCTTTCACATGGCTGTAATTACCTAATTGAAAAGCTCACTGGGGGGAAATAGAAGCGAGAGATAAGGTCCCTTTCACTGCTTTTTTTGTGTGGCTGAAAAAAGCATCTATTTGTTGCCACTTGAGGTAAATATTGTCCAAGGGAGAAATGATGGAAGGGAAAGCAAAGATAGAGGATCCATTGTGAACCAGGGGGCGATTCAGAGAGCCGATGTTTGATGGAGGACACACAAGATGAGCAAATGGACAATAGACTGAATGATTTTTTTAGTTTTAGCCTCTATGTTCATGTCCTGTCCGTGAACCGCAGTGATAAAAGTGTAGAATGGTTTATTACTGAAGTATGCTTTACATATTTTAATGTTTGCTTGCTTAATGCACTTTTCTGGTCCTAAAATAAATAAATATTTGGAATAAGTTCAATACATGTTTTAGAATACTCTATTATGTATTATATAATATATATTTTCTTGCTTAATGCATGTTCTTGGTCTAAATAAATAAATGCATAAAAGATACACTCACTGGCCACTTTATTGGGTACACCTTACTAGTACCGGGTTGGACCCACGTTGGCCATCAGAACTGCCTTAATCCTTCGTGGCATAGATTCAACAAGGTACTGGAAATATTCCTCAGAGATTTTGGTCCATGTTGACATGATAGCATGAAACAGTTGCTGCAGATTTGTCGGCTGCACATCCATGATGTGAATGTCCCGTTCCACCACATCCCAAAGGTGCTCTACTGGATTGAGTTCTGGTGACTGTGGAGGCCATTTGAGTACAGTGAACTCATTGTCATGTTCAAAGAAACAGTCTGAGATGATTCACGCTTTATGACATGACGCGTTATCCTACTGGAAGTAGCCATCAGAAGATGAGTAAACAGTGGTCATAAAGGGATGGACATGGTCAGCAACAATACTCAGGTAGGCTCCGGCGTTGACACGATGCTCAATTGTTATTAATGAGCCCAAAGTGTGCCAAGAAAATATCCCCCACACCATTACACCCCCACCACCAGCCTGAACCATTGATACAAGGCAGGATGGATCCATGTTTTCATGTTGTTGATGCCAAATTCTGACCCTACCATCAGAGTGTTGCAGCAGAAATCAAGACTCATCGGACCAGGCAACGTTTTTCCAATCTTCTTTTGTCCAATATTGGTGAGCCTGTGTGAGTTGTAGCCTCAGTTTCCTGTTCTTAGCTGACAGGAGTGGCACCCGGTGTGGTCTTCTGCTGCTGTAGCCCATCTGTCTCAACGTTCAGAGATGCTCTTCTGCATACCTCGGTTGTAACGAGTGGTTATATGAGTTACTGTTGCCTTTCTATCAGCTCGAACCAGTCTGGCCATTCTCCACTTGATATTTTCTCTTTTCGGATCATTCTCTGTAAACCCTAGAGATGGTTGTGCGTGAAAATCCCAGTAGATCAGCAGTTTCTGAAATACTCAGACCAGCCCGTCTGGCACGAACAACCATGCCAAATTTAAAGTCACTTAAATCACCTTTCTTCTCTATTCTGATGCTCGGTTTGAACTGCAGCAGATCGTCTTGACCATGCCTATATGCATTGAAGGTACTGCCATGTGATTGGCTGATTAGAAATTTGCGCTAACGAGCAATTGGACAGGTGTGCCTAATAAAGTGGCCGGTGAGTGTATATATATATATACAATGGGACGTCTACAGAATCAGTATTATATAATGAATATTTGCTCCAAACTTTCCTGGTTTAAATACATCAATAAATAAAATACATTATGTACCATATGATAAATAGTTTCCCCAGTGATGGGTTGCAGCTGGAAGGGCATCCGCTGCGTAAAACATATGCTGGATAAATTGGTGGATTATTCCGCTGTGGCGACCCCAGATTAATAAAGGGACTAAGCCGAAAAGAAAATGAATGAATTAATGAATAATAAATAGTTGCTTGCTTACTGCATTTAACATTCAAAATAAAATGTAATTAAATTAAACAATATAATATACAATAATATAATATATAATAAATATAATAAATATTTTTACTTATAATAAATATTATGTAGCATTATATAGTGCTTTCCTGGTCAAAGTAAAATTACAAATAAATAAATGAGTACACAGATAATGCATTTAAATTCAAACATGTTATTGCAAAACATATTATAAACTACAAGATTTCCACTAAATTTTATAGTTTTTATGTTTCCCTGGGTTTTTCCTGTTTATTATCCTGTTTGTTCCCCCGATATATTAATTTGGGTGTACTCATTTCTGGACTGTGATCTTCAGTTTTTTTTTTTTTTGTTAGATTAGTTCCAGTTTTGGCTTTGGTATTAATTAATCTAATGTATGTGCATAAATATATTATTGTAAAGCATCCTGTAGAAAATATTAATCTAAAAGAGAGATCTGCTGAGCTCAACAACATGAAAGCATGGATCCATCCTGCCTTATATCAACGGTTCAGGCTGGTGGTGGGGGTGTAATGGTGTGGGGGATATTTTCTTGACACACTTAGGGTTCATTAGTACCAATTGAGCATCGTGTCAATGCCACAGCCTCCCCGAGTATTGTTGCTGACCATGTCCATGCCTTTATGACCACAGTGTACCCATCTTCTGATGGCTACTTCCAGCAGGATAACACACCATGTCATAAAGCATGAATTATCTCAGACTGGTTTCTTGAACACACAGTCACCATATCCTCAATCCAATAGAGCACATTTGGGATGTGGTGGAATGGGAAATTGGCAACATGGATGTGCAGCCGACAAATCTGCAGCCACTGCATGATGCTATCATGTCAACATGGACTAAAATCTCTGAGGAATATTTCCAGTAGCTTGTTGAATCTATGCTATGAAGGAGCAAGGCAGTTCTGAATGCAAAAGTGTGTCCAACCTGATATTAGTAAGGTGTACCTTATAAAGTGGCCGGTGAGTGAGTGTATATATAAATAAACAACATTATCCTCTAGTGAGTCTGTGTAAATAGTGGTTATTTTCATGAACAAGATGAGTGCATCAATGAACCTTTAAAGATATATAAATCCTCACTAATTTCTCCTTTAGATGTTTGAATATCGATTCCAAATATCATGATGATCAGACACGAGAGGAAGACCACCTGCAGCCCCTCATTACCGCTGGATGAAGTCTAGCCTTTGACCTGTAAATCTGCTTCACACAGGAGGATTTTCTGCCACATTCTTCCATGAGATGTGAGTATGAACATGCCATTAATCTACATAAAGTGTCTTATTTGACACAGATTTCTGATCCTTCAGACTGACTGACTGTATGCAGGTTTTACATGGATTAGAAGTGAATGAGGCCTTTTTCTATCATTATTAACACCTACTACTGCTTTAATGGCTCACATATAATGATATTTTAATCGATGATCCCATTAGAGATTTTCCTTGGGTCATTTCCTCCTTTTTGTGTGGTTCAAGAGCTTTAAGTAGCTATATAAATTACCTAAAATGTTCACTCTGAGAATAAAGAAAGAGTTAGGCTGTAATGGGATTATATTATTGGGAAGTGGTTCAGTATTTACTGGTGTGTTTGTGTGTGTGATGTGATCAAAAGGCTGAATCAATGCTGCACCCTGCTGGAGGAAAACTGTTACGTTTTTAACACATAAAAAGTGCAATTTAGATTTTGTAATGCTGTCCATATAACGTCCATGTAAGTTTGAGTTAACCCTCAAATGCATTTATTTAATAGCATTGAAAGTTTAGAATCAGGTGCCTTTTATTTTATATTATAACATTCAGTTGCATGATGACCTCCATTTTAAGTGATTTTTTCTCACTGAATGCTTCATAGTTTAAATATAATGAAGTTGAACTTTCAAAGAATTTTGCAGTTGTAATGTAGTCCATTTCTAAGTAGAACAGCATATTCACACAAAGAAAATAATGATTTAAAGTATATATTATTATAGTATATACAGCAGGGAAAATAAATATTGATCACGTCACCATTTATCTCAGAAACCATATTTCTAAAGGTGCTGTTGACTTGAAATTTTCCCTGGATGTTGGTAACAACCGAAGAAATCCATATATGGATAATCAAATTAGTTTACAAATTAAGTTATGCGTAATAAAATGAAATGACGCAGAGAAAAAGTATTGAACACATGAAGAAAGGGAGGTGTAGAAAAGCAGTGAAAGCCCAGACAGCAGCTGAAATTTCTCAGTAGTTCTTCAGCAACCCTCTGCCCTTCATCATTGTAAATGAATATTAGCTGCTTCAGTCCAACATCTACATTATTAGGATGATGAAGATGAAACCAGGGTGAACCTTTCAGCAAGACAATAATCCAACAGTTAAGGAAACTTTTAATCAAGCTGTAGAATGGCCTAACCAATCACCTGACTTGAATCCAATATAAAATACAAAATAAAGATCAGATTTGATAGACGAGACGAGTTAAGTAATTTCTCCTTGTGTCATTTCACATATATTTAAATAATTTTTTGTTTGTTTTTTATGGGTGTATTGTTTGGGTTTTCAGTACAAAATCTGGTTCAATTCCATGTCAACAGCTCTTTTAGAATTATTACTTCCAGGAAAAAACATGGCATGTTCAATACTTATTTTCCCCGCTGTATGTGTATAACACACTTATTTTAGAAAATGTATAATCAGGAAAAATACAATTAAGAATATTTACATTTACATAGACTCTCTGGACAGGCCGAATGGCTAAAAATAGCTACTAGCGTTGTCAAAAGTATTGATATTTCTATACGTATTGATACAAAATGTATCAAATGGCAGTATGGAGACGTGCCATGCTCTTACTAAGTTTTACTTTATTTATCCGTTTAATTCAGTGGCTTATTTTACAGGTTATGCTGTAAAATCCATGCATTTTGTTAATGTTTCGTCAGTTTAAAGATCACGCACCAGATGCGATAGAGAAAGAAACACAAATTCTGTATAATCAGAAAAATACAATCAAGAATATTTACATTTACATATATTATTAAAGAAGTTTGAAATTAGTTTATATATCATTTTTCTTTTTCTTATTACACAATTTAAATTTGTAGCATTTGTAATTGTATTTTTTTATTATTGTATATCTAGTTTTACATGCTTAAAGTAAAATTAGATATTTTTCTTGGGCAGCTTCATTATATTTAAATCTTAAGCATTTATCTAAAAATGTATCTATTTTTATTTTTCCCCTTCCATAGCTCGTTCAAATACGCTTTTCTCCTTCTGTTTAAAACTATTTACCAATGTTCATAGGGTTTAAATCTGATCCGTTCTTTTATTTCATATGAAAATTATGTGACCGAACAAATAAACAAACACATATTTACATTTTCAAGTATCTCCAGGTTCATGCCATAACATCTTGCATTACTTCCAAAACCACTATAAAACAATCATCAAAGTAGTCAACATGGTTTGTGTGCAACAGTATTTTTGTATTAAAAGTCTTAAGACCTACTTTGTATGAAACAAAAAATGCCTCCTTTGTTCCTGGAAAGGAAGCCATACATATTTGGAATAACGTTAGGGTTAATAAATAGTTTCATTTTTAATATTTGAGATCTTATAACCAAGTAAAAGAAAATTGAACGAAAATGGCCCCTTGAGAAAAATCCCGGTAGATGTGCATTTCATCATTCAACCTCGTCCTTCATCATCTCTGAGTTTTCCAACTGAACATTCAGAGCTCACATTGCACAGATACGACTGGAAGAGCGGCTCATGTCCAGTTTCCGAGATTATATTTCAGTCATCATTCACCTACCATGACAGAATCACATCTCAGTCACCTGGTGGAGTCGTTCTCTGGAGCCTCCTGACAGACTTTTGGAGTCCCGTGGTAAAGAAATGACTGACTTTACCACAGTATGTGTGTGTCGTTTCATTCAGTGCCACTTCCAGCGGTGACAGCAGTGACTGTCTGAGATCCTCGCCAAATGTGTACTGCAAAAACAGTCATTTATTAGCTCTGGACAGGCCGAATGGCTAAAAATAGCTACTAGTGTTGTCAAAAGTGCTGATATTTCTTTAAGTATTGATAAAATTTTGCTTTTCTGCAGTATGGATAAATGCAGTGTGTGAATTATACACTGACGTTCAGGGGGCCAACATTTTTCGGTTAGTTTGTGTAATACATGCTTCAGTCATTTATGTATTTCTTTTATAAATAAATCTAGTTTATTAATAAAACGTATTTAAGTTTACAGCATTTTGAGGGATATTTAGTGTATTCTGCCCTACAGTATTCTCTGATTGGTTTTTTAGATGGTACTGTAGGTCAGACTACAAACGTTTTTAAGCATCTAATTTGACTTTACTTTCAGGCTAAATGTAGATACAAATAAACTATTTTACAAGAAAAAATCTCGTGAACAAGATGTCTATCGGTGCTCTAGATCGTCCAATTTCAGACTTTTTCCTCGAATAGACTGATTGGCAGTTCACAATGGTTTAAACCGTTTTAGGGGCAAATGCCAAATGTATATTTATATTATCTATTATTTTAATTATTATTATTTGAAATACATATCAGAGTAAAATATTTCTCAGTATTAAAGAACTGACCCCCCATAAATCAAGTGTTAATTAGGGGGGTCAATCCCCCCCAAACCCCTCTGTAATTCGCACACCGGATACATGCCATGCTCTCACTAAGTTTCACTTCATTTCCTTGGCTCATTGTACAGGTTATGCTCTGAAATCCATGCATTTTTTTAATGTTTCGTCAGTTTAAAGATAAAGCACCAGATGCGATAGGAAAAAAAACAAACAAACTCTGAATTCTCTACATGATCATGTGCTTAAATGGATTACTAAATATGTCAAATAAGTCAAAAAAACATGTTCAGAATACTTCAGAAAGTCTGTTCTGTCTAAAAGTGAAAGTAATCAGCTGTGTTAGTGACATTTGTGTTGTAATTTGCTAATTACTGACAGCTCACTTGTTTTCAATGATGCTTTATATTTTATATAAGTTAGGGTTGCCGTTTCTTCTGTAATATTAGAGAATTGTGAAATTAAAATGCTTATTGGTATAATTTATTAGAATGTTACATGGTTCAAAATAAGGCTGCACAATATATCGTTTCAGCATCAATATCGCAATGTGCACATCTGCAATAGTCACATCGCAAGATATGCCATTTTGTATCTGAAAATTCTGAATTATAGTTGAGCAGGAGCTACAGGATTGAATTTAATGACTGTATTTATATTAAATTTATACATTTATAGAAGTTTTTTCTCTGTTTTCTCACATAGAATTTTTGTCTTGTTTCTAGTTCAACTATCTACATTTCAAATCGAAAACAAGAATATTTTACTAACCCCACTGGTAGATAATTTTACTTGTTTTACAGAAAAAACTCTTAATTTTCACTTATTTCTTCTTAAGTTGAAAACTTCATACTTGATCTAAGAATCTTTAGATATTGTGATTAGAAACAAGACAAAGCAAGTTGAGAAAAAATTATTCAATTTCTCTACCTAAATACTGTTCGACTCCCCAGAAAACCATCAAATAGTGCTACTCAAACTAAATCTTGTGAAACTGTATTCATATTGCAATATTCATTCATTCATTTTCTTTTCGGCTTAGTCCCTTTATTAATCTGGGGTCGCCACAGCGGAATGAACCGCCCAATTTTTCGCAGCCAGCCGCAACCCATCCCTGGGAAATAAAATATTGCAACATCAGATTTTTCCAACTTTTCGTGCAGCCCTAGTTCACAACAATGAAAACAACAAATATTTAAATATATCATTGTTTTATTTATAAAGTCCAAACAGAAAAAAAGTGGACCACTGAGCTATTTTATTAAGGTTTTGACTCAAAATGAAAATAGGAAGAAATAAAGATGTGCATAAATATTGTAAACTGAATAATGCTGTGGCTATATGTCCCTATGGTACAGAAAACTGTATTGATTATCAGTATTTTTTGAAGAATTAGAAATCCCAGTATTGTGACAACACTAATAGCTACTAACAAATCTCTGAATGAACTGATCACCTGTTTGAAAGCCTCATACACGGCTCTGAAGGCAGGCTGTTTGTCGCTGTGAAACACTCCTCTGTTTCCGTGCAGCATGAAAACCCCCTCATCTTCAGCAGGAGCGCAGTTGCTGCCATAGATGCAGTGATCAGGACGGTAGTTCCAGTGGCAGGGCAATGTAAATACCATTTCTGGATGGAGACATGTGTCTGTTATTGAGACTTAAAAGGCAGTTCTCGATGAAGATATCCATGAAAACGTACCTGGATTGTAATGAAAAATGATGTTAATGAGGTCTTGGTCACCCCAGGTGATGTTTAGCTTGTATTTTTGTAATAAAGGCATCAGGAGCTCGTCCCAATGGAGACCAACAGGGGTCATGTCATTCTGTACATGGAAAAAAGAGAAAAAGAGCTGATCTTTATTCACAAGCCAAGAAAAAAAGGGAGTTTTGCTTCCCTCTTCTGGACTAAATTAAAATGACATGTTTATAACCAAGTTTGTTTTTTTATTATTATTTCATTATCATTGTATTATTAGTACTAATACTTCTACTACTAATAATACTTATAATATTGTAACTTAATATATAAAGTGATTATAAATAAGAGGAAATTATTTATGGACATCCCGTTAGAATGATTTCTGAAGGAATGTGACATCTTGATTGAAAAATTCAGCTTTGCACCAGAGAAATGACATTTTAATATATATTCAAAAACGTTTTATTAGCTTAAATTTTATTAGACTAAAACAATATTAGCTTAAATGAGCAAAAGAGACATCTTTTGAAAATCTAACAAATGCATATTTTTTTTAAATGTGACTGGCCTCAAATCTAACACATACTATTACTATTTCATAAAACTATAAATGATCCTACATTTTTTATAAATGTATTTAATGCATTTTAATACTTAAGATTTGTATTTATATTAATATATCTTTTATTTATTTATTTATTTGACATGGACATCACAATTACACTGGACAACCAAATGCATTTGTTTAAGTGTTTTAGAAGACTTGCTAATTCTCAACACCTGAGGCTTGAGAAAATGAAAATAAAATAGATACATATACACAACATTATAATTCTTTACATAAAATTGCTGTACGGCAAAAGCAAATGCAGCATGATCAAACTAATTAATAGTAGACTATTTGTGCAAGCACTGCTGTTTTGTTTTTAACCACTTTTTAAGAACACTACTAAAAATATTTATATTACTTTTTAATTTTAGGCTAACAGGTCAATCATTCCATAACTTGGCTCCCTTAACAGAGAAAACAGATTGACCAAAAGAGGTCTTACACTTTGGCACTATACAGTCACCATTAGCAGTTGCTCGTGTGACGCTGTGAGAGGTTTGATGCCTACTGATTAGATCAGAAAACACCATTGAAACATGATTATTTACACATTTGAAAACCAATTTAAGATAATTAAATTTAATAGAACTATCAAAGCTAAAAAGATTATGTTTACATAAAACTTCACAATATCTTTTGTATTATTTGTATTCTTCTTTTTGCTACCATGAAGTTTCAAATTGTAATATAAGATGACACTTATAAGTGTTTGCTCATTAAGCAAAGCTGGTGATGACCAGGTCATGAGCTCCAGCATGTGCTGCTATTGAAATAAACATGTGTTTTTTTCCACAAACATTAGACCTCACATAATCCCTCTTAAAATCTCACCTTGAATTGTGTGATTCGCATTCGGGTCAAGTTCATCAGCATGACGCCAGAGTTGATGCCAGTTTTCCCATAATAGGGATGTCGGGAGAAGCGACTGTACCAGGCGATCCTGGGCTCCTCGTGTTCTGGAGCCATTGCTACTAACTGTGTGGAGTTAAAGAGCATCAGCGTGTCCCAGATCAGCTCTACAGGCTGCAGGAAGAGCACGTCTGTGTCCACATACAGCAAGGAGTCCAGTTCCCTCAGAATCATCTGTGCACAGAAAAAAGGTGTGATGCTTTGCTTGAATACAACATATATTACCTGACTGTTTTCAGAAAGCTTTTAGGAAAATGAGACCATGACGAAAAAAAAAAGTGTTAGCAGCAAATTATGCATTTTTTAAAACATTTAAAAATAATGATAATAATTGTGAAATAACTGTAATCTTTTGAAACATTTGAAATGATTAATCGAGCAAAACATATATGCAAGCACAGGACAGAAAAACTTAAAATATTTCTATTGTAATAATATTTGTTTTGTTTATGTTTCTATTTCATAATGTTGTATTAATTATTATATAGATATTTTATTGTGTTTTTCCCCTTTCTGTTTTTTATGTCTGTTTTTATATCTGTTAAGGTGTTAATGTACAGTAATAAAGATGACACAAACCAGCTTTTGCTTAAAATAGCTGCACAGCATAAACTAAACATCCAGTTAAGGCAAAAAAAATTACAGGGTAAAAAAAAACATAGAAACTTTCATGAAACTTTTTTTGTATTACAAGTTTTCTAAATTGTTATGTTTAAATAGGCAAATGATGCATCATTTATATGCACTCATTTGCATACACTTCACTCCATAATCCAGAATACACTCCAAACAGCCATGGAGGAAATAGAAAATGTAATTATAGGTAAAATAAAATGTTTGCTTTAATTATGCATAATTTGTATTAACATCCCTCGGCAAACAAAAACATTCAGAATATTGCTGAAGTGACGTGCAACAAAATAATAATGAAGACTTTCACGTGCACATGACAAAGACATAAAGTGCTCAGCGTATATGAGTACACCCCCCACAAATCTCTCATTTAAGTTAATATTTTCTATAGGATGCTTTACAATATTTTATTTGTGCATATACATTAGTTTAGTCATTACTGAAGTCAAATCTGGAGCTTATCTAACAAAATAACTTACAATAATGGTTCAAAAATTAGAAGCCCAAAATGTATATATTAGAGAAAAACATTAAATAAAATTTTCAAAAATAGCAAAATTTAAGAGAAACAAAAAATAAATAAATTTTAAATTTTGTTGAAATGTTGTAGTTTGTATTTTTATTGCAATATTATGCATGAATTTAAATGTATAATCCTTTCATTTTTAAAGATGTTCTGTGACTAAAATATTATTTTAATAAATATATGTTTATTAAATCTGTTTTGTTCAAATGCACCAATATATATTACCCATATTCACTAAGAAATTGCTAAAAATAATTATTTTCAAAATGGGTTGTACTCGATTATGCTGAGCACTGCGCATACAAACAAGGTCTTCATTATTATTATTTTTTGAACATGTCACTTTAGGGGCTTTGTAAAATATAGATATTAATAAATCAAATATATATATATATATATATATATATATATATATATATATATATATATATATATATATATATATATATATATATATCAATAAATGGCATTATAAATGAAATCTAGACACTAAAAAGTGTGATTGAAATAGATTTTTTTTTCTGTGTAATGTGAAGAAAACCTTTGACAGGTGCATGAAATCCAGTGTTTTTACCTGCAGTGTGTCTCCTGAAATAGTTGCAGAAATACTCACGGGCAGGAAGAGTCTCTGTGAAGCACACGGTTTGAAAAGCTGACTCCACTCTTCATGGTGCTCATGGGGGAATGAAATGGGGTGAAGAACATAGCTGAATTTCTCTCGGATGAAAGCCGGCCAGGAATCCAGCTGCACAAGAGGAAAAATGGATTGGCAAAGGGTAAATCTTTCATCTCTTTACTGTTTCTCAATGCCTCAGCAGCAGATTAAAGTGCACAGAGTTCACAGAGAAACATTTTACCATCTGAAATGACACGTATAACACTGCTGAAATGTGTTCTCGCTGCGTGACCAATGTGAATATATAGTGGTTGAGCGTTTAATTATGTTTATGTTTTTATAAAAAAAAATATTCTGCTCACCAAGGCTGCATTTATTTGATCAAAAATACAGTTTAAAACTGTTAAATATTATTATTAGAAAATTTTATATCTTTTAATTGAATGTAGTCATTTAATTCAATAATAATTAATGTTAATTTAAAGGTAAATGTTTGAGCATCATATGTGTCCTACAGAAATCATAATATATGATGATCTGCAAACATTTATTATTATTATTAATTATAATAATGCATTTTCTTCATATTTTAGTGGAAACTGTAATGCAGTACTGTTCCAATGTGCCGTAAAAAATATTTTTAAAGACAGATTAAATTCAAGAGTAAAAGTAAAGGCAATTATTATGGAAAAAAAAAGATTTTATTTCAAATAAATGCTATTGTTTTGAACTTTCTTTTCATTAAATAATCCTAAAATGCATAAAAATTCAGCTTTTAATCACAGGAATAAATTACTTTAATATTTTTTTTCCAGGGTTTTCACCTTTTTAATGCATAGGACAGTAGGAAAGCGTGGGGAGCAGAGAGAGGGGAAGGATCGGCATAGGACCTTGAGGCAGAAATCAAACTTGGGTCACCGTGAGCACCGGACTGCATGTGTCGACGCACTAACCACTACACCATTGGCACCAACAATAAATCACTATTTAAACTACATTCAGTCAGAAAAACGTTATTTTAAATTGTTATAATATATCGCAATTTGACAGATTTTACTGTATTTTTTATCAAATAAATGCAGAATAAGCAGAATAGACTTCTTTTAAAGCCATTAAAAAAATCTTGCGGATCTGACACATGTGACTGATAATGTATGCATGTCAGAAATGACAGTGGCTTATACTAACATCTGCTTTAATGCTGGTGTGTAACTGTTGCTCTGCAAAGATGTGAAATGTCAAGGCTCTTTGGCTGAGCGTGACTGCAGTCTTCAGCATGTTGACCACTTCTCCGTGTCTCTCTCCACAGGCCACCGCTGCCAAATGCATCAGCGCCACTTGCTGGACAGGTGAGTTCAGATTCTGGACGACATCTCTGTAAACACCAGACGTTTTTATGTGTACACTAAAATATACATACAGTACATCATTAGGACAATATGCAAGTACCTGATGCGCACAGCCAACTTTATAGAAACTGAAGCATACTTTGGGCTTTATAATGAACATGATAGGTAGGCCCACACAGAATCTGTGCGCACAGAAATCCGCAGATCATTAAATCTAATTATTTACTTGTGTAAATGTGTGTAAATTTATATTTATTCAGTTTTTAAATTGATTTCAATAATATTATTGACTAATATGAAAATGTTCAAATGATTTATTTACAATACAGTTTGTATAGTAATATGTTCTTTCTTTTAGTAGATATATCACATGAGAGACTTATGTTATCACATTATATTGATCTGCTTTGTAAACATTAAATAAAAGTTAAAAAGGTATTACTTTTTATTTCACATATTATGTTTTTAGGCAACGCGGTGGCGCAGTGGGTAGCACGTTCGCCTCACAGCAAGAAGGTTACAGGTTCGAGCCTCGGTCAGTTGGCATTTCTGTGTGGAGTTTGCATGTTCTCCCCGTGTTCGCGTGGGTTTCCTCCAGATGCTCCGGTTTCCCCCAAAGACATGTGGTACAGGTGAATTGGGTAGGCTAAAGTTAAACGTAGTGTATGAGTATGAGTGTGTATGGAACATATGCTGGATAAGTTGGCGGTTCATTCCACTGTGGCAACCCCAGATTAATAAAGGGACTAAGCCGAAAAGAAAATGAATGAATGAATGTTTTTAGCTATAATACTCCCAAAATCATTCCGCTTAAATATGCTGACTTTTTACAAAATTCTGCACAGAAATAACAAAAAATGTCCGCAGATTGTGTCTGGCCCTAATGATAGGTGATAAATAGCTAATGAAAGCATTGATGAACATACACGCAGAGATCTCAATAAAGGCCACAACTTTGTTTCCTACAAATGGAAATATTTGAAATACTATTACACCTGCTAATAATTTGCAGTGGTTTTCTTTTTAGTTTTCAAATGTTCATTTGATTGATAATGTGATACAAACATTTTATGTTCAAAAATAGTAATATATAGTTCTCAGAACAAAGGAAAAAAGGGCATTTTTCAACAAATGGTCAGTGAAATGTGAAAAACTAAAAGAAACCGAAATTAATTGTAATTGGCTGTTAAATTCTGTTTTTGTTGCAAACATTATTTCCAAATAATATAGATTTTTTTGTAATTAAAACTGCTAATTGAAACTTTTAATTAAACTTGTAATTAACTTGAAATGGGCAACCCAGTGGCGCAGTAGGTAGTGCTGTTGCCTCACAGCAAGAACGTCGCTGGGTCGCAGGTTCGAACCTCGGCTGGGCTGGGTCAGTTGGCGTTTCTGTGTGGAGTTTGCATGTTCTCCCTGGGTTCGCGTGGGTTTCCTCCGGGTGCTCCGGTTTCCCCCACAGTCCAAAGTCATGCAGTACAGGTGAATTGGGTAAGCTAAATTGTCCATAGTGAATGAGTGTGAATGTGTGTGTGGAAGTTCCCAGAGATGGGTTGCGGCTGGAAGGGCATCCGCTGCGTAAAATCGTGCTGGATAAGTTGGCGGTTCATTCCGCTGTGGCGACCCCGCAAGGGACAAAGCCGACAAGAAAATGAATGAATGGATTAACTTGAAATCAAAACTTCATTAAAATAAGTTTTTTTATTATTTAATTCTCAACTGTTTATAGCCATTTGCAACCAAAGCATATCAGATTTATAATAATAAAAACTAAAAATTGGCAATAATTTTACTTGTTTATTTTGGATTAACATCACACACATTTTGTTTTAAATGTAAAAAATCCCATAAATAAAAAGTTATGTCTGTAACTAGTCTTTAAATGTGTGTGTATTGATAAAATATTGGGAAATTAGCGGTTTTCATTTTGCAGTTATCTTCTTAAAACATTAAAATAAAAAAAGAATAAAGTGTTTTCCTTTATAACAGTTTATTAAACAAAACACATAATAAACAACTGTTTATTAAGCATTCCTAAAAAGGAAAAAGTGGCATTTCTCATTTGTTTATGTATTTATTATTTGATACAACAATGTATTGAATGTTCATAGAATGTACCATCAGTATGTGATCAGCTTTGATTACTTATTTATTTATAATTCATTATTTAAATTACATCTTCATTACTCATTTAGGTTCAGGAGTTGAGTGAAATGAATTACTCAAATTCACCGAGGCTACATGACCTGTTTGCCTGTATAATAATCTCATGCTCCAGCTGAAACACAGGTGTATGTATGTGTGTGTGATAGAGGCGTGATCTGGCAGCTCGTGGTGTTGTGTTACATTCAGTGCTCGACATCTCAACAACACACCCCTTCACAATCAGTCAGGCCAGGTAAGTGTGAACAAGAGTTTCTCGAGTCGGTGTGGAATTACACAGCCTGTTGTCATGAGCATTGCTTCCCTTTTGAGTGGATTTTAGGAGCTTCCTTTAGCAACTTCCTACTGCTTTTGTAAGAATTAATTAGGATATTTTCTGGATAAATGTATTACAGCTGCAGGATTACCATATTGGAGGTCACATTTCCCCATACTGTGATACAAACATAGCTTTATTTGTCATTGTAACTAGAATTCAAACTTCATTTTGTTTAAAATAACACTGTATAGACTTCTTAAACATAAAGTCAACCTGTTAAACTGACATTTTTAGAAACAAAATGAGTTTACCGGTGTGATGGGGTTGCAGTGGGTCGTTGTTTTGCCTTTACTCCATTGAAGCTCTTCTGTTGCAGCAGCGCTCGAACTTGCTGAAACCCAGCCGAAAAACTTCCTTCGTCATGTTTACTGAACAAAAATACCAAAGATAAAAGAGCGACAACTATGCACAAACTAAATGTCCGAAGATATATACGCATTATACAGAGAACGGGCTGACATTCCACTTGAAAAGTGCACACAATTTTGTGTACTCGCCCACTAATGTCCACTAGTGATGTCCGTTTCCTCAACGAGTCGTTCTATTGAATCGAATCTTTTCTTTGAATCGATCGAAGTGATTCACAGAACAAAAAACACTTTAGTAGCTAAATATTACAAATTCTACCATAATTAATGTAATAAATTTAAAGATAATTTAGTACTTTTCAATTTAGATGCTAAATGTATTTAGATTCTGAGTTGCCAACATCTGAATTGTTATTGTATGATTTATGAGCTAAAGCATGGAGGTTACGCACTGAACATTTTATATATGAATTTTTTAATAAATAAAAATGCATTATTATATTCAATATTCCAAATATACACCTAATATATTTCGCCAGTGAAACGTTTAGAGACTGTGGCGACTGTGGCGATGACGTGTTTACGAACTGTTCGAAAGAATCGACTCATCAAAATGATTCAGCGTTCATCTCATTAACGACCACCACCATCCCCCCATATACAAGTTCTTTCCCCAGTGGCGTGGGAAAGACCCCTGCTATGACCAATCCTTTCAGGTTAATTCTTTAAATACTTGCAATTATTAAAAAAGTAT
The DNA here is from genome assembly GCA_903798195.1 of Danio kyathit. Lineage (NCBI taxonomy): Eukaryota > Metazoa > Chordata > Actinopteri > Cypriniformes > Danionidae > Danio > Danio kyathit. The sequence goes on from LR812522.1 coordinate 17,188,850, forward strand.
TTAAAAAAAAAAACTACAAAAAAATATTTTAACTTTATTACAAGGTTTTATTTTTTAAAAATGACTATACTGTACCTTTACATAATTTATATTAAATGTAATATGCAAAACGGCATTGCAATATGTAAAAAGGCAAAGTATTTCTGTATTTGAATTTACATTCCCCATGACATACAGTGCTCCGCATATATAAGTACAGCCCTCACAAATCTATCTTTTCAATTCATATTTTATTAGGAAGCTATACAATATTTTGTTTGTGCATATACATTAGATTAGTCAGTAGTGAAGCCAAATCTGGAGCTTATCTAACAAAATAACTTAGGATAACGGTCCAAAAACAAGTACACCCAAATTTATGTTATAGAAAAATATTAAATACAAATTTTAAAAAGAGGAAAAATCAAGAGAAGCAAAGAAATTGAAAACTTTAGTTGGAATTTTGTAGGTTGTATTTTTTATTTTTTTTTTTGCAATATTTTGCGCAAATTAAATTATATTATCTTTCAATTTCTGAATATGTTTGGTGACTAAGGTATTATTTTATTTAATCTATCTGTTTAATAAATCTGTTTTGTTCAAATGCACCAATATATATTACCCATATTCACTGAGAAATGGATAAAAATATTCATTTTCAAAATGGGGTGTACTCAATTATGCTGAGCACTGTATGTGCAAACCTTGGTGCAAAATTAAATTATAGCATTTGCCATTTACAACCACAATTTTAAAATGTAAATTCCATACTATTTTTAACGTTTTATAAGTTGCAAAAACTAAATTGGAAACGGATTACCCCAATTTAAATGATGCGTGTAAAATGTGCAAGCAGAAATTGTAGCAAAATGATATGATTAATTGTAAAATGTAAATTTCCTATTTAATTTATATGCTTAAACTACTGTGTAATTTACATTTTGAAATGATGGTTGCAAAAGGCTATTGCAAATTAAAGAATTTAATTTTCATGTTGCACCAAACTTTGCACACATCTTGCAAAATGCAAATTGAAAGACAGAAATACATTGCTGTTTTGCATATGACATTTCCTTTGTTTCTTAAACGTGTCTAAAATATATTTAGGACAAATAACATTTAAATTATACATTTTGTACGTTACATGCATCAAATTAAACTTGTCTATTACGCTTTCAGTTTAATTTTGCAACTTGTATAGCATTAAAATTAGTACATAATTTACATTTTAAAACCGCTTTTGAAAAAGGCAAATGTAGAGGATATGATTTAATTTTCATTTTGCAACATGTCACAGAGAATGTAAACTGAAATGCAAAAATGCATTGCCATTTTGCTACTCGTATACTTCCATATTACAGCCTGCATTTGTACTTGTATTATTAACCATCAGGTGTACAGTATTTTTTAGTAATGCATCTACTAGTAATATATCAAGTACAATGTAAAACCCAACAGTCAACTTTTTCAAATGAAATGAGTGTAGTTAACTCAAAATTGACTGAAAGTTGAAATTGAAAAGAGTTTTGAACTCAGTGTTGAAGATAATGAGTTAATTAAATACCTCATTACTTCAACTTAAATGGAGTAAGTTCACAGTACTCATGTAGATTCGTTTTTTGACTCAAATGGTTTGTAACAATTGGTATCCTCATATGGTTTGAGTTGCCTTAACTTATTGGGTTTTACAGTACTTGAGTTCTCTTCATTTATTGGGTTTACTGTGCTCAAATTGCTTCGTTTACTCAAATGGAGTAATTTCACAGTACTCATTAGGATTAGTTTTTTGAACTAAATGGTTTGTTGCAATCGGTTTCCTCAAACAGTTTGAGTTACCTTGACTTTTAGGGTTTTACAGTGTAATAATGGGAGGGTATCAGTTATTAATACATTATTAATACTAGTATCTTTAAAATAGTAACAAGACTACTAGACCTTTATCTGCTTTTTTTTTTTTTGTGAATATGTGAAAATATTTTTAAATTAATATACATTTACTTTAGAAGCAAAATTATGTTGGTAGGTGATTTGGACCTGCAGTTTAATAGTGACCTAAGTAATATTTAATAGGTTTATACAGTACTATGTACTTTAATGTTGGAACAGATCCACACACCGCCGCTAGATAGCGCCGCTAACTCGGTTAAGTGCTCTTGTGTCCACAGAATAAACATTTTCCTGTAATTTAGTACTTTTTTTTTTATTCCACGTGATAAATAAACTACTAGTCAGTCAACAATTCGAACTGTTTAAGGCATTAACTTGTTTAAAGGCCTTAAAATATTAAGTCTATTGAGTAGCCTAATATACTTTAACAATTCACCCTGAAAAAAAATATCATACATTGCTAAAGAGTTTCCCTTTTCCTTCAGCATAGTCCCTGCTTTTTAATAGTTTTAATTAATTATATAATATACTTTTGTAAATTTGTAATATCATTTAAACTTTACGAAACATTCAGGTATTAAATTTGAGGTGCTAGGCTGTAGGTAGCACTGATTAAATGAAGACATAACAGTTAACTTGCAGAGGATAATAACAAATATGCGTCCTGGCTTTAGTAATGATGTACATAGAGCACACGTGGTAGTGACATACAATTGTGAGAGCGGAAAGTTGTGCACAGCCGCACACATTTAAAACGATTTTATAATCTTGCATATTGTCAGCGGCTTCATCATACGCACACATTATAGGACTACACAATATCATTATGTTATATACATAGTAGCCTAGGGGGTTTACAAATACATCCCTGAATGACATCCGGAATGAAGCAGTTACTGCTCCTCCTTGTGCACAATGATAAACACTGAATGGGCAAACCATCAGGTCGTATGCTTTGATGACGATGAAACCAAACAAGATCCTTTTGTAACTTTCCTTCTGAAATAAATAAATAAATATTAATTTAAATATGTTTAGACATTAACAAAAATACCAAGGAAGGTCATTCTTAATTTTAAGCCTTAAATGTGGAAGGGAGAATTAAGACCTTTTCTAAAAACATGAAGTCTGAATACAATTAGAAGAGCATTAACAGCCATACATGTAGAAATACTTTACAGTGTCATGATTAATATTTTAAAAGTACCCAAAAGGAGAATAGAGCAACTGGTCTGTGTGGTCTTGTCTATCAGTAGAACTTTCAGCTTTGCATTCCAATTAGATGAAACATTAATATAGATTGAATAATAATAATAACTGTTTACTGCTGTATAAGCCGATGTCAATAAAGAGCTTAAATTAAGACACTGTTGCTAGTTGACAAGTAAGAAAAGATACTCTCTCGCTCTCTTTTTTTTTTGTATCCAAATGAAACTGTATGCCATTGCATCATATCCTGTGGTGGTGACGTAAAACCACAAAACTTTGATGGCTCACTGTGATTATCACCCTCATATGATTCATACGCATTTCCACACAAAACTGAACCAAGTCATTTAACCACACATATTCCATCATCTTAAAGAGACAGTTCACCCAAAAAAGTCAATTGTTTTATTTACTCACTCTCCATCTGGTTCCAATATCTATGAATTTCCTTCTCCTCTTGAACACAAAAGAAACTATTTTGAAGAATATTGGTAAGCCATTAGTTGTTGATTAGTTTTTCCTATAATAGAAGTCAACAACCTGGTAACATTCTTCAAAATAGCTCAACAGAGAAAGAAACTCATAGACTTTTAGGTAAACGGTTAGTAAATTCAATATTTTGCTTGGTGAATTATTCATTATGTTCTTTGTTTGCTTCGAAATAAAATAGTTTGGGTGAGGACGGGAGTCTAAATCTTAAATTTTATTAAGAGATATTTCCTATACTGCAATATATTTATATACCACCATTACCATCATAAAGGAAGGGATGAATCATCATCATTACAAATACATTTCTTTCATCTTTTTTAGTCATAAACCTTGTTTCTTGTGAAATTTAACAGAATTATAGAGACATTCTAACATAAAACAGCTAGAAGAACAACTAGCCGAACAAGTGATGCAATCTACCATGACAAGTGTCAAAAAAAAGGCATGAAGGAGCAAAAAAATAAACAAACAATTTCAAGATTTTTTTTCTTAAAATCGTACAAAGCACCAGCAAGTGCAACAACAAAATTAGATAACAAAAATAAAAAAGAAATCCCGTTTCGGTCACAGTTACTCACAGATGGCCCCAAACAAATATTCATAACACATTTGCTCATCTTCGGAACAAAAAATAAAGATATTTTTAATAGAATATGAAAGATTTCAGTCCCTCTGTTTAAAGTTTATTGTGAACAAAACCCCCAATTAAATCTGTTCATCATATAAATTTGATCTCTTCATGATAGTAGCATCAGTTTTGGATGAATAGACTTTAAATAAAAAGAAATCTCACAGAATTATTAAAAATATCTTCATTTCGGTTTCAAACATCAACAAAAGTCTTGTGGATTTGATAGCATAAAATGTTCCTTTTGGGTTAAAATAACCCTTTTGATGCCCACCCTGTAATGCATTTAAAGTATATTAACCGCAACAGACATTTCATTCATGTAAAAGCAAATACATTTGTGCCAGCGTTCCAGTTGAATCAACAGGTTTTGTAAGCCTCAGGTGCTGTTGCAGCAATTACAGATTGTGGTTTGAAGAAATAGTTTAGTCACGACAGTAAAAACAAACAAGAATGGCTGCCGATGATGTCTGAATCCAAACAGACAACACTTATTCGATTCATAATACTACGAAGTTAATAAAATTGCCAAAAATGTCATCGAATTCAATCATCGAAATTGCTTACAAAGTCTACAGCTCATCTCAAGCTGACCCACTGGGTGTTGTAACAAACGAGGACGAGTCAAATCCTATGTCTCCAGATCCTATAACTGTGGTAGTAGTGAGAGATGGCTTATATTGCTGGGTTAAGTCTGTAAGTCTTGGCATACATAAGCGTGGTCCTGTTGATTTTTAAAATGGATATATTTTCTGAAGTAATCCACGGTTTTCTAGTGAGATTCCCCGTTGAGTGAGGAAGCTTCTCCTCGAGGGGACGAGGATCTGGAAATGCCCTTCTCTGTGTTGTCTGAGTTGGACCCGCTCTGGCTGTGGTGATCTGCAGATGTAGCGCTGGAGGACGAACTGGACGAGGGCTTCGTTTTTTCCTTATAGTCTGTTATGATAACTGTCAGATCTCCCACCGTCACCTCCAGATGCTGTGCGCTGCTTCTGTCCACATTTTTTAACCTGGGCCTGCAGGATAGAAGGCAAACCGATTAAACTTGCTAGTCTTGACTTGAGCAAAAACATAACGCTGCAGTCTTCTGTAGATCTGCTAATATAGATCAGCTGAATTGCTTTAATAGTTGATAAGCTTTGGAAGATGAGCAATGCTTCTATCCAATGTTGCGTAAAAATCTTGTTGAGTTGATGCCAGTTGATGCATATTATCATGGATCAAAATGAAAGTTGCTGCACCTTAGAAAACCTCTCTAGTACTATTTTTATCTACATAAACTACTTGTGCATCAAAGATGATGCATGCAATAACTAAATTAGGCCACTTAACATTAAACAAATTGAACCGTTTCAGCTGTTGTACAATAATAATGAATTCATTCATTCATTCATTTTCTGCCACTTTTTCGGGGCTGGGTCGCAAGGGCAGCAGTCTTAGGAGAGAACCCCAGACTTCCCTCTCCCTAGACACTTCCTCCAGCTCCTCTGGGGGGGATCCTGAGGCGTTCCCAGGCCAGCCGAGAGACATAGTCCCTCCAGCGTGTCCTGGGTCTTCCCCGAGGCCTCCTTCCGGTAGGCGTCCAGGAGGCATCCGAAACAGATGCCCGAGCTACCTCAGCTGACTTCTCTTGGTGTGGAGGCACAGCGGCTCTACTCCAAGCTCCTCTGTCCGGGTGACAGAGCTCCTCATCCTATCCATAAAGGTGCGCCCTGCCACCCTGCAAAGGAAACTCGATTCGGCCCATGTATCCGAGATCTTGTCCTTTCGGTCATGACCCAAAGCTCATGACCATAGTTGAGAGTAGGGACGTAGATTGATCGGTAAATCGAGAGCTTTGCCTTTCGGCTCAGTTCCTTCTTTACCACACGGACCGATACATCGACCACATTACTGCTGCTGCTGCACCAACTCGCCTGTCAATCTCACGTTCCATCCTTCCCTCACTTGTGAACAAAACCCCAAGATACATGAACTCCTCCACCTGGGGTAAGGACTTTTCTCCAACCCGGAGATGGCAAACCACCTTTTTTCCGGTGGAGCACCATGGGCTCGGACTTGGAGGTGCTGATTCTCATCCCCGCTGCCTCACACTTGGCAGCAAACCCCAGTGCATGCTGAAGGCCCATGTTCGATGAAGCCAACAGAACAACATCATCTGCAAATAACAGAGATGAAATCCTGTGGTCCCCAAACCGGACCCCCTCCAGTCCAAGGGTGCGCTTTGAAGTTCTGCCCATAAAAATTATGAACAGAATTGGTGACAAAGGGCATTTAACAGAGCGCCTCTGACCCCATACTCCCAGAGCACCCTCCACAGAATGCCATGAGGGACATGGTCGAATGCCTTCTCCAAGTCCACAAAACACATGTGGACTGGTTGGGCATACTCCCATGAACCCTCGAGCACACTGGTGAGGGTATAGAGCTGGTTCAGTGTACCACGGCCTGGATGAAAACAGCATTGTTCATCCTGGATCCTAGGTTCAACCTATATCGTACGATATATTGCACCAAATTATATTGCGATAAACAATATTATAGTCATTTTAAGACCATTTTATGCATTTTATTGTCAGAATGACAATATAATATCATCACAATGCAAGTAGACTCCTCCAAAAAACACAAAATATTTTATTCTTAGGAGTATTTAATCTAATTATAGGCATTTTAGAGTTTATTAATTAGGCATTAGAATCAAAATGTAATAACGCATATCCTAAATAAATAATATTAAATGTTAAGGTAAAAAGTAACAGATTCTGCGATATCTGATACCAAATTTATTTTCAGTTGTCAGACACCCACATGAAAATATACTAAAGTAGTTTATAGTAAATACTATAGTGTTTTTTTAACCATACTGACACTGACACCTCCAATAGAGATAGAGATGTTGCACAATCAGCTAAAATGTTGCTAGAATAGTTTATGTATGGGCGATATATATTGCATCACCAAAAATGATTGACGTCATGTCCATGTGTTGTGCGATAAGTCCATATACTGATTATTGTGATAGGCCTAATTGAAACATGTATTGTCATCTGTAGATTGTAAACAATTTAAGAATTTTGCAACGTCTTTTCCAATAGATTTCTGCTTTAAAGCAGTCTGTATTGCATAAAGTGCTCAAAATGACGTGATTTATATTCAGGGTTCATACACATTTTTGCTACTAAAATTCCATGATTTTTCCAAGACGTTCAAGTCCATTTTCATGACCTAGTGTTTCATGCAATGTCTACATGTGCGTGATAAAAAAAAAACAATGCACATTCAACTTTATTACAGCATATCATAAAACGCGCAACAATCTATTCCGTTTAAATATATATTTATATCTATGTAAAATTTACTTAGATAATGCTTACACCACACTAATAATGTGAGTTTGTGATTGGCCAAGGACAGAAAAGTAGACAACTAACCTATATTCAAGTATACAGATATTTGTTTGCCATGACTTTTCCAAAACTTTTCCTGGCCTGGAAAATGCCATGTCAAAATTCCATGACTTTTTCAGGTTTTCCATGATCGTATGAACCCTGTAAATTATATTTAAGTGTAAAAATGAGCCATGCAGCTTTTTTATAAAATTGGCAGTGAATCGTTTATGAAAGGTGCAAAGAACAAATTTCTTCAGATTTTGTTTAAATGAATTTGTAACATTGTAAATGTCCTTACCATCACATTCTTGCTGAATAACACACATGCATTCCCTTGAAAAACAAATGCTGTTTAGTCCCAATGTTTTGAAGGTTGTGCATTTGCATTTACAATCCTTCAGAGGAGCATACACTTCAATCACTGGTCCTCATTAGGATGTGTGTGTAATTTAAACACTGCATTTATTATTTGTTACAAATATTAATCAAATCTTGGCCACTAAAAGGAGAGGGAAATGTGTTCTATAATTCCTGGTGCATTGCAGTAGAGAAAATATCATTTATATTAAAACAATTTCCAGATAGAGACTAACAATCCATTACACACTTTCCGCAGGGTGAGGCACCTGCTATGTAAAGCACAAAAACCACAGCCACTTAATTTGTTTGGGGACAGGCAGTGTATTGCAGTTTCACCTCATTTTCTTGTGGTTGTTCTTTTTCAGTGTGGGTTCTCTCTCATTCTTATCCTTCTCCGTCTTCTCCTTTTTCTCTTTCTTGGGCAGTGTGGCTGAAGCAAACTGCTGTGTGACTTGCTGGGCTACCAGCTGGGAAACAGGACGAGGTTTCCTGTAGATTTAAAGAAAAAACAAGGTAAGACTGAGAGGCGAGAAAGTGAGACATTTCAAATGAGAAATTTTCACTAGGGCCTGGTGAGAAGGACTCTGTGGGAAAAGCAAGTTAAAACAGGAAAGTGTTGAAGCCAGTTGAGAAATCCTGCCTACACAGAGTAATCTGAGAAGAATGTGTTTTCTCAACAGTCGAGAAACGGCCACAGTTATACTCATTGGTTTTCCTTCATACAGCAAGCCAATAATAACTCCCTAATATGATCTAATGTCCTTTAATTTATAGCTTTCCGTGCCTAAATGTGGTTGTGTTTAAACGTGAAGTTAATTCTATTAAAAAATGCCTCTGTAGGCTGTACAATCTGACAACAATGCTCTTAGCCAATGATTTAATATTTCTTTGTATGTCAAACATGTTGTGTGACAATTTCTAATTGATTAGATTCAGGGCTATACTGACTGATATATAGATATTATAATAACGTGCTTGTTTTAAGTCTGATTTATATTTTCGCCTGGACCTCCGCTGAATGTGCATGCACCTCACGAAACGCCGCGTGAACGGTTCGCCCGAGTCTCAAAAAAAATTGTGCGCTCCGCCAGCCGAAATCATGTCACGTGCACCCAAAGCGAACCAACGAACTAACAACAACTAAATTACACCAAAAAGAAAATGTAAAAAAATAAAGATATAAAAGCAATATCGTGCTTCTCTGTATAAAATATAAAGATATAATATGCATATGCCCAATCAGCAGCTGCCCAAACAGCCTTGCGAATGCTTGTAAGTCAGATCCTGTAGCGCTTTTATCATTTCAACACATCGGTTGCTGCACCCCTAATTAACGACCTGACAGCTGCAGTAATTACAGATTATATCAAGGCTTAAGAGCTCATCTAAACATACTGATCTAAGGGTCAAATCCCATCAATAGTGTGGCGTTTAGAGCAAAAGAGATGTACCGTGACCATTGCTCTAATGACAAGAACAGCAGCTGTTACACCAAAAACAGTCTACAATCGAGCAGAATGAAGGCCGTCTGCTTTACCAACACGCACACGGAGCGATTTTAAAAACAGCTTCTCAGTATCTGTGCACTGGTGCAATGTTTACGCTTTCATCCATAACCCCCGGGTGCTTTGGGAATAGCTAATGAAGTTACACATTGTGAAATTAGGACATCTAGAGCCTTACAGCGGAGCAGCCAAGAAGCGGTCATTAGCATTGATCCCGAGCCCAAGGCAAGTGAAAACGGCCATTATTAGTTGTTGTTGTTGTTAGCTGTCTGCCTTCCTCGTTCTGCGCTGCATGTCAAGACCTGGCTGCTTGCTGTGGCCTCTTAACAGCTTTCACACTCCGCGCCGTTCAGAGTAAAGCAATTGATCATTTTCTTTGAGATGCATTTCCTCCATCTCAGACTGAGTAAATCGGCATCAACGTTGCTGATCCTGCTTGTTCTGAATGTTTGGTCATGAAATTACTCAGTCATTAGTCACTCTCCATCTCACGCATACGTGTTGCAACTACGCTTTGTATAATCTGAGCTATTTGCTGGCCGCCTTGTGCTATTGAAAGGGATAAATGTAAGATTAATACTGGGTTTATTTTGCTAAGTTGACTCATGGATTGTATATCATCCAGTTTATTATATGGCTATTTATGAATACATTAGATAATGACCTAATAGAGCTAAAAAGAAAAAAAGACCGAGCTATTAATTGGCGTTCTTGTGCTATTGTAATGCATAAATGTAAAGTAAACCAGTTAATATTGGGTTTATTTGGTAATAATGACTCACTGGCTGTATATTATCCACTTTATGATATGGCAACTTACAGAATAAAGAATTTAATGGCGCAAAGTTATTTAGGAGGCATTCTTGATAAAGTAAGTTAACATTATTAGGTTTATCCTGCAAGTAGTTGTATTAATAATTAATCATTGTATTTTTTGGTTTATTTTTCCTATAAATTAGCGAACAAATGAAACAGTACTCAACACTAGGACTGCAAAATATATTGTTTGAGCATCGATGTTGCAATGTGTCTCTGCAATAGTCACATTGATTATGGATGACCAGGAACTACAGGTCAAAACACATGAGATTTGTGGAGACTTTAAGCAATTTAAGCACAATTTAAGCATAATAGAGTGAAAGTTAATCATGTGCATGTGTTTTTAAGGCCTGTGACTATGTAAGCTTTTTCAAAGCATTTTAATAGAGCATAAAGAAGTTGCATTTCATTGAACAATTTATATGCATTGTTAATTTATATTTGATTATTCCATTTTTGTAACTGAATATTGTTAGACTCTCCGCAGAAAACCGTAAATCTCTGTTTATTTCACTTTAATATTTGCTTCATTGTGTTTATTTATGACTATTTTGTATATATGTATATAATAAATTACATAAAATACATTTGTATTTCACTCCCCTATAAAATCATCCCAATCAATCTAAAGTCTTTGCAAAAAAAGTTATTTAGGCCATCTGGTGATTATATATATCGCAGAGAAAAAAAATATGGCAATGTCAAATCTTTCCAATATCGTGCAGACCTACTCCACACAAAATAATTATAAAATTAATCATTTTAATAACTCGATGTACAGTATAAAACATGGATATTCATTCTATTATTAGGATAGCCTATACATTAGATCTAGATCTATCTCCCTATATTTTAATATTCAAAATATAAATAATAAATCTGCTATAATAAATATGACATCAACATAGTCTTTAAAGTAAACATTTTGTCTAATTAGGTTTAGCAAGACCGCGTGTGTAATTTAGCGATCCTGAAAGTTTTGATTAGCTGTTTAAAGTATTAATTATGGCCTGCTTCAAATATGTAATACATTATAATAGGGCTGCACGATATTGGAAGAATTTAACATTACAATATTTTTTTATTCTGCGATGTATATTGCGATAGGATTGATTGGGATGATTCTGTAGGGGAGTGCATATGCATAAGATATAAGAAACAATCTACAAGCATAGAGAAATTCGATAAAGACAAAAATACCAATTAAATAAACTGTTTTATTGTTTTCAGAAGAGTCGATTTGTATTGCGGTAAAGAGTAATTGAATAATCAAATGTAAAATAATAATCTTCGTAGTCTTCGTTTGATAAACGACTTAATAAAATGAATAGTTATTAATTTGTCAAAGTTACAAACGGTACCATTTTTTATGCTGAATGCTTTTAAAACTCTCACACAGTCATAGGCCTCAAAAACACTTGCGTATACTCGCGATGCGGCTACAGCGAATGATTACACTACGGTTTCGATGCTGAAACGATATATTGTGCAACCCAACATTATAATATATAAAATTATATAAAATATAATTATCACCTGCTTTAAACAAATAATGGTGTGTGCCCAGGAGCAGAGTTAAAAAAAACTCTGATCTAGTGTATTAATATAAAAAATAAATAAATCAAGTCATTCACAATATAACCTGGCCTTTCATCCCATTTTTTAGCCAATCTATAATTATATTTCTATAATCATTCAAGTAAAACCATTACTTTGAATATTTATTCATAGTAACATCAATGTCATCTGCATCAAACACAATAACCAAATGTGTCTACAAAGCAGTCTTGACATACTGAAGTGCACATAACAGTTTATAAACTCCAGACACAAAAGCTGTGTTTTCTTCACTAAGCCAAGAATCCCTCGGATGTGTTCATATCTGCATGTTTGTGTAATGGCGTAATGACTGTACCGGGGAGGCATGTGTACTCATGGGCTTGAGTGATGGGAAGGGACGCCATGATTAATGCGCTACACTGTGTGAACATGCAGTCTCCATACTGCTCTCCTTCCTTCGCTCCACTGCCAAGCCCCCTGTTTGACAGATGGCCCTCTGCCTCCCACCGTCCCACCTCTCCACACCACACGTCCCTCTTTCCAAGCGCTTGCATTTCCTTTTAGCTGCTTTGCAAAATCCCACACTGCTTCAGTATCCAGCTTTCTCTTCTTTTCATCAAAGGCCCATAACTGTCTGAATCAAAATGAGGTCAACCCGTTTGAGATGGTATGGGCATGCGCCTTTGCAAAATATAGCTAATAAATGATAGCAGGCTCTAGTAATTACTGAATAACGTGGATGTTTTCAGTGGCTTTTGGTTTATTTGGCAGAGGCATGCTGGGAAGGCTTCTGCAAGACTGCATTAGTTTCGCCTTTTTGGGCAAAGAGATGAGAACTCGCTGTGCAGCACTCTGGGTTTCTGCACATAGGCAATTAGAGAAGATTTCACATGCTGCTAGACTCTCCTGCAAGTCCACTAGTCCTCTTTAACCGATGCTATGCATATGCAAAATTAAATGATTTATTCAATAACATTTACATATTGTCATGTTAAATTGGCATTATTTATTAAATGGCATTAATTATATTATGTAAAAATAGGGTATATGTACAGCTAGTGTTTTTCCCCTAATGATAAACTTCCAGTGAACAGTTTATGTGAGTTTTTTCAATTTTTATACGGTTCCTTTAACAGCATCAATGTTGTAATGTAATTAAAATATATAATCGGTAAAATAGACTTAGGCATTCATTTATTTGTACAAGTGAAAAACGAGATGAATAGCCATCAGGATCAGCAGGCTAGCGCAGAAACTCCATTGAAAATACTGGAGTAAAATAAATGTTAATTTTTTAAAGACATGACACAGAAAAATGGAATTTAATGCAGTGCTTTTTGGAAATTCTGAGACCCACTTTATATTGTATATCAATCAGGCAGTGAAAATCATTGATTTAAAAGAAAACAGACCTTAAACGCAGCGAGCTAGTCATTCTGCATATGTCCTATTGTAACATAATAAAAATATTATTAATAGCTTAATTGTACATTGGTCTATGCATTAGGGTTGCACGGTTTACCGGTACTATGGTAGTATCGTGATACTATGGCTCCAAAATACTGGCGGTGCCACTGTAATTTGCAAACGGTAGTATCGTCATAACGTAGTAACGGTCGTAGTAACGATCTGTCTACAATACATAGGCCCAGTTTCCCAAACAGCGCTTAGATTGAGCCAGGACTAGGCCTTAGATAAATTAGGCTATCTAAGCCACATTTAAAAAATGGCCTTAGAAAAATATATTACTGGTGTACAGCTGGAGACAAAAAAATTACACTGACGTATTTTAAGACATCTCGCTGCAAGTTATTTTGAGTTGAGACATCTCAAACATGCAATTTAATCTTGACTAGCCTTAAACCTTGTTTGTGAAACCAGGGGATAATGTTGCATGTGGAAAAGTCACTAAATGCTCACATGTTTGTGCAACAATAAACCATTTTATTTTAATAGTCTATGGAGCCTTCTAAGATTGCAAAACTGTAGAATTTGCACGTTTTATGGTAAAACAATAACGAATAAATAATAGATGAAAAATCCAAAATAGCAACAGAAAACATTGAAACAATTTTTGATCACTTCATATAGCCTAAGTTTGTTGGAAAAATGCTCTTTTTGTAACGAATTTTGTTTGGTATAATTTGTATCTTTATTTTAATATATTTTTGTTGGTATGAATACCTTTTAGGTGAAGAGACGTGCAAATACTTTTTTCAATAATAACGGAATTATGAATTCAATTCAAGTAGGCCTATTATAACAAATAAAATATAGCATAAAATATACGATACTTCAGCTGGAATAGTATCGTGACACGAATTAATGGTATCACGACAACCCTACTATGCATATAAAATTAAATGGAATACAACTAAATAAAACAGTCTAATAAATAAACCACCTTTTGTATAATTTAAATCAAATTCTACATAAAGCAGAAAAAATCTATATTTTAATGTTTATTTGGGATATTTGTAACTAACGAATATCTAGAATATAATTAAAACATTCTATTATTATTAATAATAATAATAATAATAATAAGGTTATACAATAACAAAACATTGTATAATTTAAATGGAATTATATACATGCTAAAACAAATTTTGTGTGTTTATGTAGAATATTTATAAATGGTTATACACATTTAAATACCATATAATACAAAAACATAAACATTTATATTAAATGTGTGCGTGTGATGAAACTAACAAAGTAAAATTATGTTAAAGATTACTAATTAATTATGTTTAATAAATAAGAGAAATATATGTTTCATTCATTCATTTATTTTATTTTCGGCCATTATTAATCAGGGGTCATCACAGCGGAATGAACAGCCAACTTACACCGCATATGTTTTACACGGCGGATGCCCTTCCAGCCACAACCCAACACTGGGAAACACCCATACACTCTTGCATTCACACACATATGGCCAATTTAGTTTATTCAACTCACCTACAGCACATGTCTTTGGACAGTGGGGGAAACCGGAGCAGCCGGAGGAAGCCCATGCCAACATGGGGAGAACATGCAAACTCCACACAGAAATGCCAACTGACCAAGCCAGGCCTTGAACCAGGGACCTTCCTGCTGTGAGGCGACAGTGCTACCCACTGGGCTAATACTTCTAATTCTATTATTTGTTTGTAAAATGCACGTTGTTGGCTCCCAGAATCATTTGAACAATTGGTTTTGCACAATTCTAGTGCATCTTTTATCGCATCGTTAAACATAAAAACGTCAAATCCTCCATTTGTCATGAGTCCAGTTCTCTCAGCGATACCCCTATCGAACACACAGGTAATGTCAACCAATTATAAACGACTGCACTTGGGTTGTTGTGACAGCAGCACATACATGCATTAGAGTGAAGTCAAATAGAGCTCCAACATGAAACAAAGCATAATATAGCTTTCCCTTACTCAAGTATGTCATTGTGCGAAGTCTTGCGTAAGAAACAAAAATGGCTTGGTCCAGAGGGGACGTTCTCTCTGTTTGTGGTAATTGAATGGTATAATACTCTCTCCTGCAGAGCGAATGCTTTTGCTGAGGCGAAAAGTGTCAGAACACTGAAATTAGGAGATTGCTCGCGGGTTCGGGAGGTCAACAGGGGAACAGCCTGAAAGAAGCTACAGAAGAGCTTCATCAATTAGCTGTCAGTCTGTCAGCGAAAGGTAACAACTAAAAAAACAAATCACTCTTCGAACAGGAGCAAATATAGCCAGTGTTGAAGCAACATTAAAAACCCATTCACTTAAAGCTTGCAAAGGTGAAATGCAGCCCAAGATAAAAGTAGCCATTTTTTTGTTCACCCTCATACTGTGAAAAAGGGTTGCATAAAATTGAAAAAACTGACATTGCAATGTTTTATTGTTTTGCGATACATATTGCAATGTGAAGTATAATTTTACTATTAAATGAATAGACATATTTGGAAAGTATTCGTTATTTTAGTGTGGAGGTGGAATCATTCTTTAGTGTGGATTAATGGATGATTTTGTAGTGCAGTGTATCTGTATGAAATATAATAGACCAATCACAAGCATTGATAAGTACAGTAGAGCATGCAAATAATATTAAACTTTTTTGGTAACTTTATGGTTACACTTTATATGACTCCACAAAAGATATGTTTTTTTAACTGTGGCTCCTGGTCAACTATAATTCTTACTCCACATTGCAGATCCTGCGATGTGGTTATTGTGGATGCACACATTGTGATAACGATGCTGAAACTATATATTGTGCAGGTCTATGTGAAGTGCAAAAAAAAGACATTTTCTTATGCAAGTTAAACAGAAAAAAAGATTATATTTGCTTTTCCCCCCAATAAATTTGCAGATTAATGAAACTGTACACCACTCGAAATAATTAGAAATGAAACTAACTAAAATTAGTCATTTTAATAACTAATTGTACAGGATAAAACATGGATATTAATTATATTATTAGGATAGCCTATACATTAGATCTATGCATCTATCTCTCTATATTTTACTTGTGGCTCCTGGTCAACTACAATTCTTTCTCTACGTTGCAGATTCTGCAATGTGGTTTTTGCGGATGCATTGCACACATTGTGATATTGATGCTGAAACTATATATTGTGCAGGCCTATGTAAAGTGCAATTTTTTTGTCCTTATGCAAGTATATGTTTTTAAACAAACAAAAAAAAAAGATTATATTTGCTTTTCGCTCCAAAAACATTTGCAGATTAATGAAACTGTACACCACTCAAAATAATTAGAAATGAAACAAACTAAAATCAGTCATTTTAATAACTCATTGTACAGTATAAATCACGGAAATTAATTATAATATTAGAATGGTCAATAAATTAGATCTAGATATATGCATCTATCTCCCTATATTTTAACTGTGGCTCCTGGTCAACTATAATTCTTACTCCATATTGCAGGTCCTGCGATGTGGTTATTGCGGATCCACACGTTGTGATAATGCTGAAAATATATATTGTGCAGGCCTATGTGAAGTGCAAAAAAAAGAGATTTTTTTTGTCCTTAGGCAAGTCAATGGGGCAAAAATATCATATAAATGTTTATTTTTTTTTCCCCTATATATTAACAAATTAATGAAACTGTACACCACTCAAAATAATTAGAAATGAAACAAACTAAAATCAGTCATTTTAATAACTCACAAAAGAAAAAACAGCAATGCTGAATTCATAAGTATCCTCCACCTACATCAGTTGCCGTCAGCTAAACCATATAGCTGTTTAAAACATTCATCTGCCATCCGCTGCACACGACCGCCATCTAAGCAAACACCCTGTTGTCATTCACACTTGACTCTTTCTGTGGAAGATGACGAAGCTAAAAACAGCAATCAGCACCCATACATTGCTGTAGTGTTCCTGCACTGTTTGCCAAACAAAAACAGAACCATTAGAAAAAAAGTGAGAAGAGTCAAGAAGCTCTCCTCTCTTCATAAATGAATGAGCTGCGAGTATCGTGCAATCAAGCGGACAATATCATTAAAACCCATCATTTGTGGTCGTCTCTGTGGCATTATCACAGGGCAGATGTGCAATCATGGGTTTATTTATGGGTACGAGTGTCTGTCCGTGTGTGTGTGTGTGTGTGTGTGTGTGTGTGTGTGTGTGTGTGTGTGTGTGTGTGTGTATCCTGATGTGATGATGCCTCCTCTGATGACAGAATTCTTGATTAAGCCGTTGAATGCAAATGAGTTCAAGCCGTCTGGACGCCAGCTGCTGTGGTGGCCTGGACGAGTGACAGCACCCCACCCCCACATAAAAGCCCTCCGCCTTCCCACACGCACTTTTGCAGTGAAAATGAACATTTGTTAGCATCAAATAGCTGCTGTAATACTTTAATTCAGCCGTAGTAATGAGATATGAAACTTGAAACAGACTTGAGCTTTTATAAACAGTCTCCCTAAAGAAAGATGATCATTATCTGGTGCTGTTGTTGAGCGCTGAGGTCTGTCATCATCATCATCATCTGCTTTTAGTGAGCGGGCGTTTATGTTCCGAAACGCAGATGAGGAATGTTTTACTTCCTGACCTGATCTCATCTTAATGACATAAGGGAAATAACTGATTGCCGACTCAGTCGCTGACTGTTCCAAAACAGGGTTTTTATGACTGATGAGATGAAGGTGAGAAAATACGAGCCCATTAAATGTCTTCTCTGATGAGGTCATTAACGCTCTCTCCTGAATCGCTGCCATGGGATGGGATAGATGCTATCTTTAAGACCCATACAAGCACTGTAATATAAATATACCCTTTGTTAACGGTTATTAACAAAAAACAGCGGCAAAAACAGCATTTTATTTGTCGTCGAACTCTAGATTTCTCCAATACAGTGACTGCAACAAGAGTAAGATTATGTATCAAAAATGCACTAAAAAACTGAATGGTTTTCCTTTTCATTTTTAAGAATATTATTGTTTGTAACCTAAACTTGGAAAAAAAACATCCCATTTGTCAGCACAAATAGTTTTGTGGGCAGTATGGCAACATTTAGGGCTCTATTTTAACGATCTAGACGCAAAGTCTGAAGAGCAGGGTGCAAAAGCACTAAGGGCATGTTCGAATCCACTTTTGCCATTTTAAAAACTGAAAAAATATGGTTTGCACCCCAGCGCATGGTCTAACAGGGTTGTGCTTATTCTCTTAATGAGTTATGGGTGTGTTTTGAGCATAACGTGCATTAAACCAATCAGAGTCTCATCTCACATTCCCTTTAAGAGTCAGTTGCGTCGCGCTATATCGCATTTTCCATTTACATGGCGGACTTTGTAAGTGGAAAAACTGAATGCTTCACTAGCGAGAAAACAGTTAAACAAACCATCTGCAGTGAGCATAAAGAATGAGCCTCCACCATTCGGCCTCTTTACTTTCTCTTTACTTTACTCCTTTACTTTTGTGGATAAGGAAACGGTGTTGTACGCACTCCACTAAAGACATCCATTAGTCTACATATTTAATTTCGTTTGTTAAGCGCAAAATTTTGTTGCAAAACTATTTCTAAATTCAGTTCTAATTTCCAGCAAACTAATAAATGAACAATAACAAAGTGTGGTCAAACAACTGCGTTAAATCCAAACACACGCCCTATTCTTATGCCCCAATTGGTGATTCATACGTCTCCAAAACCTCAAAGGTGGACAAATCCAAGCTCGTTTTTTATTAAAACAAATATAAATATGCATATAATAAATAATTCTCATAATATTAATAACATTATACAAATGCAAATTGTCATGAATAAACTGAAAAAAAAACCTGACATGAAGGCATTTTAGGTAGTGGTTTTTATATTTATGTAGAAAATAATAACATTTTAATCTTGAATTTTTTTCATATGTAAAGATATTTGTGTATTTCTGAACATCCTGTGTGTATTAAGCAATGTGTAAGCGTTTTGACCTACATAGGTGCATAACTAACGCACTCTGTGCTGGAATTTAGACCAGCTTTCAGTTGGTTAATGGCGCGGTCTATTTTATGTTCTCAAAATAGCAACGCACCAACAATGCACCTTAACACACCTCCTTTTTAGACTGGAACACCCATGAGTCCACAAAGTGGCACAAATGGACTTGCTATTTAAACAACGTGGCGCAAAACGTGAAAATTAGAGTTGCGCTGGTCTGAAAATAGCAACAAATCGCACCAAACACATCATGCGCCTTATTGCGCCAGGTGTATGAAATGGCCCTTATTGTTCAAAGACATTTCCTGATCTCATCCTCTATTGCATCATTATCTCTCTTAGCTTCATATCTAGCTACTGTCCTATCGGAATAAAGGCAAAAACATCAAACAAATCTTAAAATCTTATAAAAAAAATAAAGACATGCCCATTCACACAAACCCATAAAAATGACTAAAATGCTGTATTATGCATACCAGGCCAGTGGTTGGCGATCTCACTTCATCAAGAAACACTGTAAGTCTGTACACACACATAGTCATGTGGTCTACTATTGGTGTTTTCATCGTCAAGTACATACAAATGTCTATAACACATAACTATCAATTAAAAACTTTTACACTTTTTTTCTGGCCCTACAAAATGTTGTGTAACTTAAAGAACAACATGGAGAACGTTTTCCGTATTTAGTTGATAACTGTGTTATGTAATGCCCACTTATGTTGCAGTAACATTTTTCTTTTTTCCCTATTGTCAATATTGAATTAATACAAGGCAAAAACGCACACAAAGCGCAACTCAAAGAGAAGTCCCTCCTCAGGCCAATCTGCTTTCTGTTCATCAACATGCCAAATTAGCATGACCAATGTGAACCAGTTGCTATATTATGATAAAACTCAAATCTGCAGAGATTCCTATTTATAGTACATAGACTTTTGAACATCAATCATCAGTAAACATGAATAAATCACATTAAAAGTGTCATTAGCGTTACAAATTTCCTATTCAATCTTGACAACTTTGCTTTGGATACTTGTTAAATCATACTTTTAAAATAGCTCAATTCTACACATTATAATTAACAGTCACTTATCATTCTACCAAATTACTTTTGGTATTTAGAAACCACATCATTATGTCAATATACCTGGAACTATTAAATAATGATACAAACACCAAGTTCAAGGTGTTTATCCTCCAGTATGTGCCATAACATTACATATTATCTGTGCATTCCTAATGTTTTCATGTGTAAATATGAATCTAATCACAAGTGGAAACATTCAGCATAGTTTTTGCAGCTTTTAGGCCACACTGAAACCTGCTTTTTTGAATCATTTCCCCTTTCACATGCTAAAAATAATTGTGCTAGCTTATTTCTTGATATTAATTAAAAGTTCATACACCCACCCATCTGAAATCTTAGTAAAAAGTAGAAAAAAATATGTCAGGTATAATCAGGAATGTCGCTCTGATCAATTTGATTCAATTTAATGAAAACACATATCAAGGGAACTTAAATCAAAACAGTAGAAAGACATAACCAAAGCAGTTAAAAATGATAACTGTTTATTGAAACTGTGCAGAAAAACGTATGCTTATTACAATAATCTGCTCAGAGGTCATGTGATGCCTTGCTAATGTACATATAAACAATGCTTTGTTTATAACTACAAATGAACTGAAATGCACTTTAAATGACTCCTGAAATAGCTTTGAATGTAATGGATGTTTTACCAACAGAGCTGTTCAGTAATGCGATACTGATTGCACACACTTGCTCCTGGGGTTATAAACATTGTATTAACTGTGTAATTATTAATACACACAGGACAAATGGCTGACTCTGGCAACCTACTGAGCTGGCTATCCGGACAGCATTTTAGGGCATCTAGTCAAGTCTAAACACACTGTTCAGGCAGTAATATTACAAGATTTGAAAAGCAGCTCGTATGCATACATGCATGCATGTTTTATCACTCACCGGGTTGACGTGCCCTTCCTGACATCGCACATCATGCATTTGAACGCTTCGGCGGTGTTCTTGAATGTACACACGCTGCAGTCCCAATAGCCGTCGTCAGAGGAGGGCTTCGCTTGCCTTTTTGGCCTTCAAAAAGCAAAACAAACAGAGAGAAAATCACACCACGGACTGTGGAAGTCTCCGACACATATATCAGATCTTATCCATTCACAAAGTCAGTCGGACGGCCGCGCGAGCGACGCGATTTTTTTAATCAACTGACACTTTAGGTTGATAAAACAGCCAGTCCGCCATGGTGGCCACTCTTGTTGCGTCTTTCTCATTCACGCGCGCTGCCTAATGGTCTGTTTGCGAGCCCTGAATCGACCTCTTCTTGAAGCCACGGCTGTGGGAGTTTCTTTCTGTTTGTTTTTACCTCGTCGGACTCCTCTTGTCTCCCATGCTGCAGAAAGTTTTGTGGGAAGCGTTGCAGGCACCGCCGCCTCTCGCGCTCTGTCCTCCTCTCGCGCGGCTCCCAGCTGTCGTAGAAAAACTCCAGCGCAGCGGTGGCCACGTGACCGCACTCGACCAATCAAAAGCCGGGCTTAATTTTCTCAAAAGTAGGGGTCGTGGGGTTTACATAAGAAGAGTCGTGCTTCTGCTTCACCCCGAATCAACTTTGCGGGTGAGGTCACTAATGCACCCTTCATAACCCCTGTAGGTCAATAAAAAAGTTATATATAGGTCGATAGAGGAGAAAATGTCATAGTCAAAAACGTAATAAGTATCTTTTTTTTAATCAGTCCTGATGATAACTAACAAAATTGCTTTTATTTTAAGTCATTTAACCATTTAAACATTTAACCATTAGTAACACTACAATTTAGGGCTCGTAGTTAATGTATTACTACGAATGTATTACTACGCGGTTATTAACGTGAACAATAGATTTATTACAGTGTTTATTCTTCTTTGTTAACGTTAGTCAATGGAAATAAAGTTTGCAAGCATGACATTTGGATTTTATTAATGCATTAGTAATAAATGCTGTATAGTTTTATTAATGCTGTTTTATATTATTTCACGTTAATGTAGTATCATTATTGTGTCTATGTAACCTAAATGCCAATCATTTGTAAATACGTTTGTATAAATATCTTAATTACTTATCTGTACATTTAAAACAGTCATCAATGCACATATTGCACATAAACCACCTAGGTGTGTGTGTGTGTGTGTGTGTGTGCTTGTGTGTGTGTGTGTGTGTGTTTGAGAGATATGGAGCTAATAATATGCCAAAACAATCTGAATTTGAATGATTGAATGGCAATTGTAATTTAATACATCTGAATTTATATGCCATAAATTGTTTTGAATTTTTTTATTTTGAATTGATTTTAATTTCGTCAGTGTGTGTGCATGCAAATGTCATTTGCCACAGTTGTAAAATGCAGGGACAGTTTTAAATGTGCCATTAAATTTGACTTGGGTGAGGTGTAGAAGCCCTGTGTCTTTAGAAATAACCTGTCAGAGGTTGTAGTATAGGTCAGAATCAGCTCTTTTACCCTCAAAACACCAAAAACATAAATATGTTTGATAAACAAATGAGAGGTAATTGAATGAATTGAATTACATGAATTTGGTTCACTGAAGCATGTATATTTATTACAAAAACTACTGAAAATAGCGGACCCCCAATAGTCAGTTTGAAGAAGAATTGTGTCTTCCGTGTGCACATACACCAGTACGCAGCTCTGTGACTGGCCAAAATGCTTGGTTTGTCTTTTTTTTCTTTTTTAAAGATTTCTCAAATTATGTGTTTAACAGAGCAAGGAAATTTTCACAGTATGTCTGATAATATTTTTTCTTCTGGAGAAAGTCTTATTTGTTTTATTTCGGCTAGAATAAAAGCAGTTTTTTTATTTTTTAAACACCATTTTAAGGACAAAATTATTAGCTCCTTTTAAGCTATATTTTTTTCTGGTAGTCTTCAGAACAAACCATCATTATACAATAACTTGCCTAATTACCCTAACCTGCCTAGTAAACTTAATTAACCTAGTTAAGCCTTTAAATGTCACTTTAAGCTGTATAGAAGTGTCTTGAAAAATATCTAGTCAAATATTATTTACTGTCATCATGGCAAAGATAAAATAAATCAGTTATTAGAAATGAGTTATTAAAACTCTTATGTTTAGAAATGTGTTGAAAAAATCTTCTCTCCGTTAAACAAAATGGGGTAAAAAAAATATACAGGGGTGCTAATAATTCAGGGGGGTTAATAATTCTGACTTCAACTGTATGTACATAATTATAATTGTAAATTTTTTTAATTAACTTGGTCTGTACTGCTCAAAAGCTGAAAATAAAGGAAAATAATAATTTTATCCAGACCCTGAATTTTTTATTTATTTAGCATTTATTAAAATTTAGCATTTAATAAAATTACATTTTCAAATAGAAGCCTGTTAACAAAGAAGACATTTTTCTTAAATGACAATGGGATTAAAATTTGCAATTTTAATGGGTTTTTAGATACTGTAGGACATTTTTGTCCTGAAGGTCCTGAGAGGGAGTATTTTTTTTGTACCTAGTTTAAAATTTAGGGAAAAAAAGAGGGTGAAATTTAGTTGAAGTTGAAGATGTTGGAAACTTGCAACCATTGACTTCTATAGTATTTATTTTTCCCCCACTAAAGATGTCACTGGTTACCGGTTTTCTAACATTCCTCAGTACATCCTCTTTTGTGTTCAACAGTACAAAACAATTCAAACTGGTTTGGAACAAGTCAAGTGGGAGTAAATGATGACAGAATTTTTATTTTTGGTTGAACTATGCCTTTAAATCTGCTAAAATGATCCCTAATAAAAAAAAAACACTTTTGCGAATTAAATGAAGCTATATAATTCATTTCAATGAACATTTTTATACTTATTACACTTCTTGGTGTCTTTCTAATTGAGAATGCAGATACTGCTATTTAAAACCTTGATTCGAACATGTACAACTAAAATGCATACCCATGTGTATCAGTTATGTCAGTGAGTGAAAGGACTTTGGAAGCTTTCAAATGACTGTCGAGAGTGGAGGAAAAGCTTGACAGGAAGTTATTTAAAAAAGTTTATTTTCCTGGAACAACAGCAATCATGTAACTAAAATAAACAAGCCTAAATTATATTTACAAAATAATATGAATAAAAAAACTTTACAGAAGTTTGGTGGAGGATATTTAAATAAACTATATTTTCAAAAGTCAGAGTTGTATATATCTGAATAAATATTTGTAAAAATTCAGATCAAGATTTTTATGTACTGCAGCACAGCCTGACAACATTATAAATTTAGATCAATATGTGGCCTTCCTAACAGGTAAAAGCGGTTGAGAAGAGGCGATGTGTTCTGAGCACATAAAAGTGTGAGTCAGTCACTGAGCTCCTCCTCGTCACTGAAGTATGCGCTCTTTTTGATCCTGGGTTTGTGGGTGTCCTCTGATGTTGATGCTTGAGACGCATCTTCTGCAGCCTGCTTCCTTCTCTTCTCCTCCTCCTCAATGCGTGCTTGCTGATGATTATTTGCCAACGGGTACATTTGTCACTGAACCCAATTTGTACTTAATGATTACACTAATGATTACTGAATTGTAGAGTGTATAAAATCAACTTACCTGGAAAGCAATAGCTTGACTTAAACTGTCCAGTGCTGGATCCTCTCCTTCTTCCTCACTGTCCTCTGGTTCTCTGAAAAAAGAAAATTACATATAATTTATACTTTATTTTTACAATTCATGTACTTAAAGTGTACTTACAATGTATTTACCTAAACAGTATTGATATATATCATAGATATCTACATTAGATGTCATCTACACTATTGGTGTCTATTGGAAAGAATGCGTCAATAGAGCCGCCATTTTAGTACAGGGTAGCGCTCCTTTGAAATTAATGTAGGACCAAGGTGTAGTGGAGGACTGGCCAGCAGGAGCCAGAGATGTATACACATATATACATATATCTATGATCGGGAGTTTCCTGGTGGTTAGTTTGCAAATATTTTTTAAATTACGAAAATTATAATTTTATACCCCGTTTCTACATTGATGGATAAGTGACCGCACAGGCATTGCCGACAAAGAGCGTGTTTGTGTGCATGGAAATGTATTATCTCCCTCCCTGTTAAATTTGATCTAATCCATGTCCTGAAACACCTTCTTGCCCCTTTCACTTCTCATTCTAATGGAAGGAGCGATTCGTTTGTGAATGAATCTCGGTTATGAACAATTCGTTCACTTAGCCGACAATAATACAAGTTTCTGGCACCGCAGCATCTTGTTGTCATATTTTATTTACATTGTTTGCTTATTTTATTCAACAAAACTAGCTTAGAATCTAGTGCGAGTTGGCGCTACTTTCCTTATGGTCAGTGCAGTAAGAGAGTATTATCATCAGTAACGTGACTTGTTTAGCACGAAATTTCATAACATAAAAACGTTAAAAACGAAATCCTACCTATGAAATGTGATGCCTTTGTGCTTTGTTTTCTTTGTTTGCTCGTTATTGCATTCGAACACAGCACTAAAGTTCAGCATCTTCGCATTGGCATTAGTCTCAACTAGTGCAGTTGAAAGACATCTGTCCTAGAAGCACTGTACAAATGTGGCGGCGCTATTGACGCATGCTCAGGGTACAAATGTGAGTGTATATCTATGGACATATATAAGGTAGCTACTGTACATTCAGTAGGTGAAAGGGATAGTTCATCCAAAATATAAATGTATTCACTATTTAGTAGGGCTGGACGATTCTGAATCTATAACTGATCAAATTTTTCCACAATGATTTTTTTTCAATTATACTTTCCTTATGTGTCACGTGACTTCGATCTGTTAAAGGCTGTGGCTGATTTATACTTCTGCGGCACCTTTGCAGCCACATCTGATCTCTGGTCATGTAGGATGATGGACCCATTCTTGAGCCTTACTTTGCACTACATTGACGACGATTGGAAGCTGCACCAGAGACGCCTTGAGACGGCATATTTTCCATTACAATAAAATTATTATTTACATAAAAATATTTGTTTATAGAAGATTCAAGAAATCCACTGTTTAAAATATTATTTACAAGATATAAAAATAATTATTTTATTTAGATGAGATGCTGCTTATTTTCTACTTTTAATATGAAAAACATTGAAAATAATTTATTATTTGTTTCCAAAAGGGCAAGTTATTCATTTTCACGTTTTTATAAGACAAAAAAAGTGAGTTAATTTTAGGCACTGTGTGTTTTAATTTCAGTTTTTCAATGCTGATATTCAGTAAATAATCATAGATAGCAGATCCTATTGACCTTATTCTTCAATGTGGAAGTTCGCTCGTTTTTGCGATTGTTTTAGAACTTCCGATTCAGCTGCCTATGGGAGAAATGACTAGGAATAATAAACAGCAGAAAACGGTCAAACTACTTGCCCTCTACAAACAAGTGTTTGCATGACTATACAGACAAAGTAGAATAATATAATAAGAAAATATCAGTTCAGCAACATCAAGCAGCCGAACGAGCTGGTTTTAATATCTAAAAATGAATGGAAGTGAATGAGACCAGAAGTCTTGAGCCAAAATGATTCAAATGGCTGCGCCCGCTCGTCCCCGGAAAATAAGGTGAATAGCAGTGCGTGTTTATTTTAAAATTAAGTAATGCACCCTTCATTCATTCATTCATTCAAAAAGCTCTCAATATGTGAGCATGTTTACTCTACAAATCTTGTCAGTGAACTTTTGAGGGCAGCAAAATTAAATATATAAATAAAATAATTGTTTATTAATCGTAATCGTGTTAAAATGTTCAATTAATCGAGATTTTGATTTTAGGACTAATCACCCAGCCATACTATTTAGTAATCATCAAGTGGTTCCAAACCTTTATGGGTTTGTTTTTTTTCTGCTAAACCTAATGGAAGATATTTTGATCAAATCAGTAAACTTTGACTCCCATAGTAAGAAAAACAAATACTATGGAAGTCAATGGCTACCAGCTTTCTTCGGAATATAATATTTTTTGTTCAACAGAAGAATGAAACTCAAAGGTTTGTGAGAAGGGAAGAAGTTTCAGTTTTGAGTGCAACTATGCCAACTATGGTTGGGTTCAGGCAGTGGTTCTTAATCCCAGTCCTCACTTAGATAGCTCTATGCACAGCTAGAGTTTTAAAGCCAACGATAAACCTCAAGTGAAAGCTTAATGTGACTATTTTCAATTTCACAAGGTTGTTTTTACAGCATCGATGTTAATACGTTCTGAATACATTCAGTTAAACAGACCTAAGCATTCATTTAGTTGTTCAAGTGTAAAATAAGATGGACCGTTGTAACCACTAGCGCCGTCAGTAGCAACAAGCAAGCGCAGAAATTCCATTGAAAATACTGAGGTAAAATGAACTGTCATATTTTAAAGACATGGCAGGGGGAAATGGAATTTAATGCAGTGCTTCATGTGCAATCAGAGACCCACATCATATCCTATATCTAACAGGCAGTGAAGATCGCTAATTTTTAAAGAAATCAGATCTTAAATGTGACAATTTTGAAATGGAAAGACAGCTCACTGGAAGCCCTTGGGCTGCCTGGCTGAAAATTAAACGTCTGTGTGCATATAGCCCATTTCATACAGTGGCCCACACACGTCTCTCTTATTTAATAATAACCTGATTCAGATATTTAACTCTTTAGAAAAGCTCCATGCATGAACTGTTTTCTGATTGACAGTGTTCATTGCTCCATCCTTCTTAGCTCCCTACAAGAGCACACTTTTTTTTTTTTATTCGTTCGTTCACAGATTTGCAAAACATCCCTGCCTGCAGCATTTTCACACACAGATAACACTTACTAGAGAAGTGTGAAGTGACATTATATATGCCTCTGTAAATTAACACAATTTAAATTCACTTATCGCACACTAAAATGCCATTCCAATGAAACAATCGTGAATTGGAATTATGGCAGGATATTATGGCATGGCATTTGGTGTTGAATTAGGAAAAACATCTGAAGTGATAAGAGAAATATACAAAATGTGTGGCGTGAGGACTGGAATTGAGAAATGTTGGTTTAAGGGAGGAGATTTATGAATAAACAGTTGAAGTCAAAATTATTAGCCCCCCTTTTAATTTTTTTTTCCTTTTTTAAATATTTCCCAAATGATGTTTAACAGAGCAAGGAAATTTTCATAGTATGTCTGATAATATTTTTTCTTCTAGAGAAAGTCTTATTTGCTTTATTTCGGCTAGAATAAAAGCAGTTTTTAATTTTTTAAAAACCATTTTAGGGACAAAATTATTAGCCCCTTTAAGCTATATTTTTTTTCGATAGTCTACAGAACAAACCATCGTTATACAATAACTTGCCTAATTACCCTAACCTGCCTAGTTAACCTAATTAACCTAGTTAAGCCTTTAAATGTCACTTTAAGCTGTGTAGAAGTGTCTTTAAAAAATATCTAGTAAAGTATTATTTACTGTCATCATGGCAAAGAAAAAATTTTGACAATAGTTTTAATAACTCATCTCTAATAACGGGTTAAGTTATTAGAGATGAGTTATTAAAACTATTATGTTTAGAAATGTGGGGGGGGGGAACAGGGGGGCTAATAATTCAGGTGGGCTAATAATTCTGACTTTAACTGTAGCTTATGTATTTACTGTGTTAAGTAGTACATATTTACTTACAACATGCATTAAAGAGACAGTATACCCAAAATGTTTTAATTATTTACTCATTCTCCGCTTAATCCAAACTTGTTTGAGTTTCTTTCTTCTCTTGAACATGTTTTGTTGAAGATAATAAATAAATGTTGGAGAAAAGAAGCCACTGACTTACTATTTTCTGTTCCTACCATGGATATCAATGGCTATTTGTTCCAACATTCTTCAAAATATCTTGTTTTGTGTTCAACAGAAAAAAAGGAAATTATAAAGGTCTTTAATAACTTGAGTGCGAGTAAACGGTGAGTACATTTTCACTTTGGGGTGAACTATCCCTTTAAATACACAATATAGGTACATACTATTAGTAGAGGGTTTTAATTTTGAAATGCTTTTAAGTAGTACTTACACCTCCTCAGGCTGCTGGACCTTTTTCTTCTTTTTCTTTTCTTTTTTAGGTGGAGGTTCTCTCTCTCCAAGTAAATTTTTGGGACAGGCATAACTCAAATGCCCTTCTTCCTAATAGAGACAAATAACATTGCAAATTGTAAGAAACAGTGAAACACTTCCCATAACATTTAGTTTCAAATATCGTTTTCAGAAAATACTTGTATGTATATCTATCAATTCATCCATCCATCCATCCATCTATTTTATACACTTTAACAATATAACCTAAACATCAGAAAAATTAACATGCGAAACACTATCCTATAAAAACCCAAAATCAAACAAAAAGTGCTCAGGGGTAGCTTAATTAATGTGTCGGTGCTCTTTGAGTAAAGGATTCATCAGAATAAACAGCAAAAGTAAGTCCAAGGCACTCAAACAATGTGGAAAAATATTTAAAAACTTTTATTGACATGGCTATCCTTTGGGGAATAGCTCAATAAAGGTTTTTAAACATTTTGTCCACATTTTTCGAGTGCCTTGAACTTACTTTTGCATACTCTCCTATAATAATATGTATGAATAATATATGAATCACAAACTTACCCCACATTCATAACATTTGGATTTGTCTGTGTAGTTTCTCTTTCGGATGAATTCTGCAGCTCTCCCGTTATCTATGGCAATGCTGGCCTTTACCATTCTCCCAAACAACTGGAATAGTCCAACATGTTTATTTGAATAGTTTAAACCAGTGTCCAAACTCGGTCCTGGAGGGCCGGTGTCCTGCATATTTTAGTTCCAACCCTAATTAAACACACCTGAACCAGCTAATCAAGGTCTTTCCAGGTATACTAGAAACTTCCAGGCAGGTGTGTTGAAGGAAGTTGGAGCTAAACCATGCAGGACACCGGCCCTCCAGGACTGAGTTTGGACACCCCTGGTTTAAACACTCCATTTGTAAGTATTGCTGTTACATTAAACAATCTTACCTGTTTGTTGTTCAGTGAGCGAGAACAGTTATAAGCAGACTCCCTGTCCAGAAACAGCACAAACGCCACTCCTTTACTCATCCGTGTATGCTTGTCTTTAACAATAGTCACCCTTTAGAAAACAACATTGTGACCCTGATCAAAGCCATGCGTTGATGTAAGTATAGAAGTATAATACAACTGAAATTACATTTATAGGGGTACTTACTTGACTACTTTGCCATATTTTGAGCATAACTGTTGGAAAGGGACAATACATATTAACATTATCTCTGAGTTTACTGCAAAAATACATAAATATGTAGAAAAAAAATTAGATATAAGGATAATAAGATAATATGTGATGCTTTGTTATTGTTAGGCCTGTCACATTAATCAGTATATCTACTTATCGCATAACACATGAACATGACCGTAATAATTTTTGGTGATGCAATATACAGTTGAAGTCAGAATTATTAGCCCCCCCTAAATTATTACACCCCATCCCCCCCCCACCCGTTTATTTTTTTCCCCAATTTTTGTTTAACGTGGGAGAAGATTTTCTCAACACATTTCTAAACATAATAGTTTTAATAACTC
The DNA here is from genome assembly GCA_903798195.1 of Danio kyathit. NCBI lineage: Eukaryota > Metazoa > Chordata > Actinopteri > Cypriniformes > Danionidae > Danio > Danio kyathit. The sequence continues at coordinate 17,219,737 of LR812522.1, forward strand.
ATTTCTAATAACTGGTTTATTTTATCTTTGTCATGATGACAGTAAATAATATTTTACTAGATATTTCTTAAAGACACTTCTACACAGCTTAAAGTGACGTTTAAAGGCTTAACTAGGTTAATTAGGTTAACTAGGCAGGTTAGGGTAATTAGGCAAGTTATTGTATAACGATGGTTTGTTTCGTAGACTATCAAGAAAAATATAGCTTAAAGGGGCTAATAATTTTGACCCTAAAATGGTTTTAAAAAATTAAAAAATGCTTTTATTCTAGCCGAAATAAAACAAATAAGACTTTCTCCAGAAGAAATAATATTATCAGACATACTGTGAAAATGTCCGTGCTCTGTTAAACATCATTTGGGAAATATTTAAAAAAGAAGAAAAAAAACAAAGGGGGGCTAATAATTCTAAATAAAAACTTCAACATATGCGCTGTGTCACATTCTGATTCCAATGCCTCATGATTAAACCATTAAAATGACTATAATCAGATTACATATTCTTAAGAATAAAATATGATGTGTTCTTTGGAAGAGTGTACTTGCATTGTGATGCTATTATATTGTCATTGTGGCATTATATACTGAGTGGCAAAAAATTTTCTTAAAATGACAATAATATTGTTTATCACAATATATTTTGTGCAATATATCCCACAACAAAAAATAGATATCGTGAAAGGCCTTGTTATTGTATTTTAAACCATTTTTACACCGTTTTTGCCGTGTGCCCATATATTTAGGAGGAGCCTATCATGTGTCAAGCTTTAGGGTAAAATGTGTCATTAATTATATTGAAATCACTATAATGAATATAGTGTCCACCCACACAATGTAATAAAGAGGCTTTAAGAACTTAATGACCCCAAGTTTGTTCTGTTAAATATAAAATATAAATAATCTTCAAATAATCTAGTTATTTAAACAGCATTTCAATATTCAATTTCATAATACTTGCTTTATAGATGTTTTTTAAAAAGAGCACCGATGGTAGAATTATCATTATTATTTTTTTAAACTCATTTATATTATTATTTTAGATAAACTGCAAATTGGGTGTCACAGTGGCCCAGTGAGTAGCACAATCGCCTCATAGCAAGAAGGTCACTGGTTCGAGCCACGGCTGGGTCAGTTGGCATTTCTATGTGATGTTTGCGGGTTTCCTCCGGGTGCTCCGGTTTCCCCCACAAGTCCAAAAACGTGTGTTATAGGTCAATTAGGTAAGCTAAATTGTCTGTAGTGTATGTTTCCCAGTGATGGGTTGCAACTGGATCCTCTGTGTAAAACATATACTGGATAAATTGGTGGTTCATTCCGCTGTGGCAACCCCAAATTAAGGGCATAAAGGAGATTAAGCTGAAAAAAAAAATGAATAAACTGCAAATTCTTTAGGACTCTTTAAGGACTCGGCGTTTCCATTTACATGACACAAAACATATTGTCTACGGTTATATGATTGCTTAGCTTAATATTATGCTTTAGGATCAACAGAAATTACAAAATTGCCCATGAAAACTGTCAATAATGTCAACATAATTTGCACCTTGTGTATATCGCTGTTTGTCAGGGAGAATGGGATGTTAGACACGTAAACAGTGCTTTTGCTGGGCGCTAAACCACCACTCATCTTTATCTCTGAAATCTGAAAGAGATCAAATCACACGTCACAACATGCAAAATATGATCCATAAAGTACAAAAAAGGAAACTACTACAAGGTTATATACATTTCAAACTTACCGAGAATATTTCTATGCATGAATTGATGTTTCATGCACAAAGAAAATTAACTGCGTTTATGTTTATAAATCCGACGCAAAACATCAGCGCACCGCGACCCGGAAGATAAAGACCTACCGCTGTCAAAATAAAACACTTTCCATCAGCAAAACACAATCACAGCTTACATTCTTACATGTATATCATTTACAAACACTCTCTAAAAGGTAACCAACTTATTATATATCATATAATAGCTTCAACTTTAATTTAGCAGCCGTTTTATTGAGATGTGAACTGTTTGGTATTTTGAATTAGGATTAGACCCGGAAACCGTGTGTTTGTGGAAGTGGAGTTTTGTTTGGCAGCGCGCTTAACCTCTCTCCACGTTTGGTCTTAAATGTGTTTTTTTTCCCTCACGATAATTAAGTGTATGCAAACGATGAAAGTATGCTAGATTGATAGAGATACGTCGAGCAAAACATATGAGCGGTATGTGAACGCCGATTTTGGGTTTATACATGTGAATTCTCAGTATGTGCTGGTGGGAAAACGGCATTACACGTATTTAAATGAGTTAATTCAATAGAGATTTATACATTTGGCTATGCATAAATCAACATTGACGATTTATTAATTGGACTGTAGACCAAAAAACAGATCTGTGTTTATAGGTGAAAGTGTGCGTGCTTTCTGTGTTACACAATGTTAAAATGCCGTGTAATAATACTCTATTGTTTAAAGTAAATCATTAAGCGGATAGTTTTAGTTATGGTTACTGATTGTTTATAATAATAGCAGTGTTTAGCTTGTCAGTTGTTTTGGATCACTTATTTTCGGTGCTGTGTTTTCTTATGTTAGCAGTATTCAAACGCGTTTAACTTGCTTAAGTTACTTTCAATTATTTATTTACAATGTTATTTACACAATTGTGTTCCTAACAACGACACCTAGACTTAAATAAATAAGTGTGTGTTTTAAACATTCACCTCCCAGACTAGTATAGAAGACTAATATGTTATACAATACATTAAAATGTTGTCAAGTTCTACTTTTACTTTACTTTTGTTGTTTAAAGTGCAAACAGAGCATGTTAATCAGTAGTAATTATTGATCATAAGTTTTCAATGCTATATATAATGTAAATTTCTGTTTATTACATCTGTTTTTAGATCAACGCAGCTGAAGACAGAGATTAATAATTCAGAAACTAAAAGTAAGTGGTTTGAAGAAATATGTTCTGTTTATGTTTGATTGTAAATGCAGAAGATTACAAAACAAGAATGTGATTAAGAAATCATTTATATAAGTTGTTTTTATCTATAGAGCCTTGAAAATGTAGTTATTGGTTTAATGATGTCCTTCATACATTAGTATATGTCATGTTTGATAATTATTTTTTATTTTAATGATTTATACTAAAATGTTATTCAGTATAACAATATACCATTGAGGTAAAGTTGGTTTTATATTTATACATTCAGACTTTCTCTGTATATAATATATAATAATATAATTTCATTAATATATTATTTGCAAATTCTAAATATTAAAATCATATTAGCAGCAAATGACGATTGGAGTACAACAGTGTTCACAGTCAATTAAATAGTTCTAATGTTGTTTTCAAGTCATACTAACATGTTATTTCAGACCGAATATTAAAAGTATCATGGTAAATAATATAGGGAGGGTGTCACAAGTTGTCACTGAACGAACGTGCGAATATAAAACCAACTTTACCTCAATCAATATACCGACATTTTTGTCAGGAATGTTTAGAATAAAATAATAATAATAAAAGATCAATACATTTTTTATACTTTGTAACTATGCTTAAAGCCTTTACTTTGTTTTTAAATTATTTAAAATGTAATACAACTTTGTGTGATCACTTATCTCTTTTATTTGTTGTTTAATTTTGATATAAATATATCTGTTGCACACTAAAAATCTAAAGGGTTTAAAGCATAGTTTATAGTTCAAATTTAGGTAAAATGTACCTGTATTTTTCCTTTTTAGTTTTTAATTTAGTTCCATTTATACAATATGCTTTCATTTGCTATGTTTATAAAATGTATGTAAATTCATAATATGTACTTTATTTATTTAAGCTTTTACATTTGTGGTTTAATTTTGGCATAAATATATCTGTTACACATAGGCACATAACCGGTTTCAAGGTTTACCGTGGTTTGCAAAAGTCAGGGTTTTAATACTGCTAAAATGTTCTCTTATACAGTTCCTACTGTATATGTAATTTTTTTTTGTGTTGTAAAGAAATCTGTTTTTGAAACTAATGAAGAAAGAAGTCAATGATTTATTTTAACAATTTAGCCTGACATGTATACTGCTCCAAAATATTATAAATGTTTCTTAAAATAAAATAAATTGTGTTCAATGGGGAAACATTCATTCATTCATTTTCTTGTCGGCTTTGTCCCTTGCGGGGTCGCCACAGCGGAATGAACCGCCAACTTATCCAGCACGATTTTACGCAGCGGATGCCCTTCCAGCCGCAACCCATCTCTGGGAACTTCCACACACACATTCACACCCATACACTATGGACAATTTAGCTTACCCAATTCACCTGTACTGCATGTCTTTGGACTGTGGGGGAAACCGGAGCACCCGGAGGAAACCCACGCGAACCCAGGGAGAACATGCAAACTCCACACAGAAACGTCAACTGACCCAGCCCAGCCGAGGTTCGAACCTGCGACCCAGCGACGTTCTTGCTGTGAGGCAACAGCACTACCTACTGCGCCACTGGGTTGCCCAATGGGGAAACAGTGTTTTTTAATTTGTTTTACCCAGACCTTTAAAAAGAACTTATTTTAGAGTAGTAATCACAATACCGTGATACTGTGGTATTTTATCCAAGGTTATCATACCGTCAGATACTTATACCGATGTCATGAGAAATCGAGTCCCCACTGGGCGATCCTATTTGTTCACTGGAGTTGTAATAAGTATAGTTTGTAGATTAAAAAAAATATATAAAAATGCTGTGAAATCTCGTTTAAATGTATGTAATTTAAAAGAGCGTTATAATGACATAAAATTATTTTAAATTATGTATTTCGTATACTGATGTACAACTAAAGGCATGTGTTGTGGCATGGAGAATTTCTTGTTCGTGCTTTTACTTTTAGATGTGCTTACGACGTGCTATGACTTCTTATGTAAATATATAATGTTACATATAAAACATCAAAAAGACATCATTTAATGATTACAAACGTTTCAATTATTTTAACTATATGCATGTCTTTAACTTGTAGTTACCAATAATAATTTTACTAATATGATTAGTCGTGTTGAAATCTCAAGACTGAGAATAGACTTCAAAAAGCACCAAATATGATTATAATTGCACTGTGGAGAAGTAGAATAGCTTTTGATCAGTCAACGCAGACGATCCATTGGGGTCCTAAGCGGACTCTATTGCAGGGGGGACTCAATTTCTCACCATGCCTAGTTACACACTAAAAATCGAAAGGTTTGAAGCATAGTTTATACTAGTTAGATAAATTTTACCTATATTTTTCCATTTCAGTTTTTGCCAAAATATTTAAAAATAAAGTAGAAAATATGCTCTCATTTGATATGTATATAAAATGTATATATAATTTAAATTAATTTGATGTCAAAATGGAGTGTATCCTCTTTGCAGGGTGTCCGCGGGGTCTTAAAATGTCTTAAATTTCAAAAACTAAATTTTAGGTCTTTAAAAAGTGTTAAATTCACTAAAATGTTGACTTGTAAGTCTTAAATCATTTTAAACAGGTCCTAATTTTCCTTTGTTTATGTAAAGCTACCCAATTGATCCAACACGCATTCAATCACCAACAATACATCTCGATAAAACTTTGAGCAAGACTAAATTTATAATTACTATTATGAATGAATGTTGTGCATACATTAAGTTCACTGAAGTTTTTACAGAGTTTTTTTATGTTATGTTTAAAAAAATAGTATGTATACAACGAGGGTCTGTTTGTTTTGACACGTTATTTAAAATATGTGGGTAAGAAATAATTAATTAGAATTAGTCTTTTAATGGCAGAAGTGTTTTTTTTTTTTTTTTTTGCTTGGCCATTCAAAAAACCCTTAGCGTTTAGCCTTTATGTAAATCTGAAATTTTATCCTTGATGGTCTTAAAGTCTTAAATTTAATTTGTTGAAACCTGCAGAAACCCTGTCTTTGACCCAACACAAAGTTTGTGTATGTTGTTACGTTTATGTTGTATTTATACAGTATGTCATCTGTTTATGTATTCCAGTGGCTTTTAGGAGAGAACGAAATTTAAGAGAGGTTTACGAGGACAGGTTTCCCCCAGATAGAGCGGTAAATACTCATCTTGTAAATACTTATCAGTTTCGTTTTTGTCTGCCGTCAGACATTTGGTTCATGCTGGGATGCAAAGTAGTTTGAGCTCTTTTTTTTTTTATGTTTCAGGGTCCATATCCGAGAGGAGGTCAAGGTGAGAGAAGACCTCCGTTCGGACGGCCTGATGAGGAATTCGGCCGGGGTTTTGATTATGATAATTCTCGCTTTTACCCAAACGGTGCTCCTCGCAACTACCATGGAGAGGATCAGAGAGGCTATCATGGAGAAGGCCATCACAATTTTCCAAATGAACACAGGGGTGGACCTCCTGGACGAAGAGTAAGCTTTAGAGATACAGATTTCTATTTTTGTATTTAATCATGTTAATTTTCTTCTTTATTATTATTATTTGGATGTCCTGTGTTAAATTCTTAGAATTTTTTCAATTAGTTAAATGAAATAAAAGGAAATAAATGGAAAACGCTCATGTCACATTCATTCATGTCATTTAGGGCTTCACAATAGAATGTTTTAGCATCAGTGTCGCAATGTGTGTATGAGCAATAGTCACGTTGCAGGATGTGCAATGTCAAGATGATATTATAGTTAACAGGAGCCACAGTTCAAGACATACATGGTTTGTCATTGCCAATTTTAACCATACAATTATCAGTTAGTTTATCATTTGCATGTGTATTTTTAATCATTTCAAGCCACTTTATGGAATTTAGGCACAGGAAATTATGTTTGTAAGTTTAGGAAAGATTATATTTATGTGCATATGCGATGAAGATTCACTATACAGTGTTATATTACAGTTGATTATTCTATTTGTGCCTGAATACTGCTAGACTTCCCGAAAACCAGGAAATGCTGTTTATTTCATCTGTATCTTTGCTCTATTGTATTTATCAATGCTTGTGATTAGTTTATTATAATTTATGCAGATGCACTGTGCTACAAAATCATCCTAATGAATCTATTTTTTATGAATTTGATAAATTATTTAATCTAGTAAAAGTAATACTCAGTATCACAATATGTATCACAGAAAAACAAAATATTGCAATGTCAGTTTTTTTTCTTCAATATCTTGCAGCCCTAATGTCATTGTATTTGTGTTTCAGCAAGAAGACTTTCCATACTACAGAGGGCCAAGAGAAGAACCCCATGGTGGCCGCCAAATGGAGTTTAGGTATATTTTAAGTTGAACTTGCCATTTAAGGAATAAAGGTGTTTTCCTGCAATTGTGATAGGTGTATTATGAAATTTCAAAATCAGAAATGGTCATGGGCTTGTGGCAAATTACACCAAAATGCGCCACAAAATAATTAAATTTTTCATTTTATTTAGTCTGCTGGTATGTTATTTTATACAAATAACACAATAGATATAATAAATAGAATAGAGAGTGGTATTGTTAGAAGGTCAGATTAAGTTTATTTATACAGTTGAAACCAGAAGTTTACATACACTCTAAAAAAAGGAACATAACCATTTTTAAAAAATGCCTCATGGTAAATGATACTAAATGTTTACTATTTTAGGTCCGTTAGGATTACCTAAATCATTTACATTTGCTAAATGCCAGAATAATGAGAGAAATTCTTTTTTGATAATTTTTTATTAGCTTCTAGACAGTCAAAAGTTTACATGCATTTCCTTGGTATTTTTTAGCTTTGCTTTTTAAAACTGTATAACTTTGGTCAAATGTTTAAGGTATCCATCCACAAGCTTCTCAAAATAGTTTGCAGGAATTTTGGCCCATTCCTCCTGACAGAATTGGTGTAACGGAGTCAGATTTGTAGGCTGTCTTGCTCGCACAAGCTTTTTCAACTCTGCCCACAAATTTTCTATAGGATTGAGTCAGGGCTTTGTGATGGCCACTCTAAAACATTCACTCTGTTGTCCTTAAAGCACATTTTAACTATATTTGGCAGTATGCTTAGGGTCATGGTCTGTTTGGAAGACCCATTTGTGGCCAAGTTTTAATTTCCTGGCTGATGTCTTGAGATGTTGCTTCAGTATTTCTACATAATGTCCTTTCTTCATGATGCCATCTATGCTGTGAAGTGGACCAGTCCCTCCTGCAGCAAAACAGACCCACAACATGATGCTGTCGCCCCCATACTTTAAAGTTGGGATGGTGTTCCTAAGCTGTATCTTCCAAATGTAACACTGGTCATTATGCCCAAACAGTTCAATCTTAGTTCTATCAGAGCACAGGACATGTCTCCAAAAAATATTATTTTTCCCAGAGTAATTTAGCAAATTGTAATCTGGCTTTTTTTTGTTGATTCTGGCTTGTTGATTTTCCCATGTTGTCACACAAGGAAGCAGTGTGTTTGAGGTTTTCCTTAAATACCATTCTACAGTTGTACCTCCAATTAACTCAAATGTTGTCAATTAGCCAATCAGAAACTTCCAAAACCTTGACACCATCATCTGAGCTTTTTCAGAGGCTTAATAATCTTATTGTATGTAAACTTGACTTTCAACAATTTCTCAAAAAATCTCTCTCTCATTATTCTGCTGTTAAGCATAACAGAAACAAATTTGATAATCCTAACTTGCCTAAAAGAGAAAAAGTTTAGTCACATTAACATCTGACTTTTTTTTTTTAATTGTTATGTGCCTTTTTATACAGTGTATGTAAACTTCTGGTTTTAACTGTATATCTATAGAAAAGGGATTTTTAGTATTAGAAAAGTTTTGGTTGTGAGTATGTCTGGGTTTTCTTCTTAGCAAGCAATTATAATGACTTGGATTTGAACAAAATAAATAAAATTGGATTTGAACAAAATAAATAATAATCATAGGAATCTTCTTAAAGATTCCATATCCAAATGTCTATTAAATCCAACCAATGAAACATTAACTGAGCAGTCTTACTGTTATACTTCAATTTAAGTCACACAACAGGCTAAAACTGTGGTAGTTTTAGTTCTGGTTACTGATTAGTTAAAATAAGTAGTACCTATGTAGCTTGTCAGTCATGTCTAGCCCAAAATATACAATTAAACTTGCCTGCTTTTTATTTATTTGTGTTCTTAATAGTCTAATTTTCCTAATAGCATCAAGGAACTCAGGGCCCTGCTGTATTTTGTGCCTAACAACCCCCCTCTAGCCTTTAAAAATAATATTTTGGAACTTTATTGTTATTTTTACCTTTTTGTTATCTTTTTTAAGACTAAATATATATTGTAGACAAAATACAGATTATATAAAAAAGTGGTATTATCAGAAAGTTCATGAAAGGTTTTTGTTTTTAATTTAAAAACAAACTATAGAATATAGGTGAAGATTTGACAAAAAATATGCACCTTTAGCCAATTCTTGATAATGACTGACAATGATTGATAAACTGACTTGAAACTCCAGCAGTAGAACAACAGCAATCAAAATCAACATAATCTTGAGAATTTGTCGGTGCTACAACATGTCACATGGCTTAATGGAGGGTTGTCCAAACTCGGTCGTGGAGGGCCAGTGTCCAGGACAGTTTAGCTCCAACCCTAATCAAACTCACCTGAACCAGCTAATCAAGCTCTTACTAGATATACTAGAGACTTCCTGGTAGGTGTGTTAAAGCAAGTTGGAGCTAAACTCCGCAGGACACCGGTCCACCAGGACCGAGTTTGGACACCCCTGGCTTAATGCATTGCCTAGAACAAGGCTTTTCCAGAATAGAGAAAATGTATATCTGAAATTCATGTGGCCTAGATTTTCTGCAGTATCCCTTGGTATAAATATTCTTTCTAACTGGAAGTGTTTTTTTACTCTGAGTCACATGCATGTAAGATAAGCTTCAAATGTGCTTTGAGCGAAACATTTGGATCCTTTTTACACTTTTATTTAGTGCTGACGCCTTCTGGGCGTTAAAATGTATTTGAAGCAGGGTAAAAAAGTAGGCACGTTCATTGAAGCTCTTGTCATTTCCCCCAGCAGATGGCAGAATTGTTCCTTGAAAACACCTTCTGTTTCCCCCAGCTTTAGTGTGTTGTTTTTATACTTTGACTGAGAGAATAAGAGACGCCAAGAAATGAAGTTGCTTAATAAGCAGCATAAATCAAACTCTGAGTTGTCTTACGTTTTCTGTTTGGTTTGTGTGTTGTCGGCTCGTATGGAAATACCCACAGACAGTCGTTCTGCCAACTGCGGTTTTCCTTATCTCTTAATCTGCCTCTCTCCAGTAATTAATTGCAACAGTTCACAGCAGGGATGGAGAGCAGCCAAATGAACTTCGTGTTGGTGCACCCCTACCGAGAGAGCGTCACTAAAACACTTAAAGGGTGACTTCATGCTTTTCTTAATTGGCCAAATTAATGAAACATGGAGAGTCTGTTTTTACTACAGGAAAGTAAAAACAGAAGACTGTTTGCTTGAAGTTCAGATTTCTTCATAGACTTTTGAGGCCACTGGATGAACTTTGTGTTGTCGGTTATTTATTTATTTATTTTTGAATGAGCAAAAAACAGTGACCCTCATATATTTAAGGCACCTACTAGGGCTGCATGATAATGGAAAAATTTAGCATTGCGATATTTATTGCGATGTGAATACAATTTCACTAGATGACTTAATATCTCTATTCGGAAAGAATTTATAAAGTTAGATCGATTGGGATGATTCTTCATCAAGTGGGAGTGCATTTCCATTAAATTGAATAAACAATCTATAAAATTTTTGGGGTCCCCTGACACATTTTCAATGTGGTCTGTCCTATTTGCAGTGCATTTCTGTGTTTGCTTATGTTGTATTTTCATGCATAAAGAGGTACAATTGAAAAAAGTGTTTTATCGCTTTCCAAGTCTATTAATAAAATAAATCATAATTCATTTAAAAATAAAGTCTAATAAAAATAATTCAATAAAATTAATCGTTGTTAAAGTCACAAATGGTGCAATTTCTTATGCCCGAATACAATCGCAGGCATCAAAAACACATGCAAATGAATTATAATACAAACTCAACATTGCATATCCTGCGATGTGACTATTGCGAATGATCACATTACGATATCGATGCTGAAATGATATATTGTACAGCCCTAGCACCTACTAAAATATAATTCAGTGTAACAGTAGTATATTTACCAAAACAAATGTCAGACTTTATTTAATGATCACAGTGCAACACCAAAGTGTTAAATAATTATTTTAAATCTTTATACATTGCTACTTCTAGCCCATGCCAATTTTTAAGCAGTATATTTAAAAATATATATACAGTTGAGGTCAGAATTATTAGCCCTCCTGAATTATTATTCCCCCTGTTTATTTTTTCCCAAAATTTCTGTTTAATGGAGAGCAGATTTTTTTCAAAACATTTCTAAACATAATAGTTTTAATAACTCATCTCTAATAACTGATTTATTTTATCTTTGCCATGATGACAGTAAATAATATTTGACTAGATATTTTTCAAGACACTTCTATACAGCTTAAAGTGACATTTAAAGGCTTAACTAGGTTAATTAGGTTAACTAGGCAGGTTAGGGTAATTGGGCAAGTTATTGTATTACAATGGTTTGTTCTGTAGACTATCAAAAAAAATATAGCTTAAAGGGGCTAATAATATTGACCTTTAAAACGGTTATTAAAAAATTAAAAACTGCTTTTATTCTAGCAGAAATAAAACAAAAGACTTTCTCCAGAAGAAAAAATATTATCAGACATACTGTGAAAATTTCCTTGCTCTGTTAAACATCATTTGGGATAATAATTCTGATTTAATTTGTAGATTGTATTTAACTATTAAGAAATTATGTACTATCAGTGATAAATATGTTGTAATTATTTTAGATCTGCTAAATCTTAACAATTTATAAACTAAAAAATAATAAAATTAAATGTATACTGAAAAAAGAATTGATTAGTTTGACTTTTTTAAGGTAACTTGTTGCAAGCAATACATATAGGCTGAATTTAAACAAATTAAGTTGAACTAAATGTAACGTGTTTGTTTAAATTCAGCCTATATACTAATATTAATATTCAATTAAATATGTACATGTTTGTTTACTGTTTAAGACTTTACATAACCCGACTTCAGCACTAAATCAGTTCGTGAAAGTTAGAACGACTGCTCGCCGAACTACTAGGGGTGGTGAAAGAAGGGATTGTATTATTCCTCTTAAAAAAAGTAAATTCAGTCTGTCAGTATTTTCAGTGAAAGCTGCTAGGGAATGGAACTCTATCCCACCAGCAATTAGAAGATCACATACTTTTTCGTTCTTTTCCATTTCATGTTAAAAATTGGTTATTGACATCAGCATTGTCAGCATTAGTACTGTATTCTTGACATTTGTACTGTTTGTCTTCGGCTTTTTTGTCCTCTCTGTCCTCAATCTGTTTTTGTTTTTTTATTGTATTTTACAGTATATAAGATCGTGTATTCTGTTATAATGCTTTGCTTCTATTTTAGGTGTGACTTTTTTAGCATTCTGTAAGGGGTATACAGATGAAAAATAGCCATTCTTGGCTAATTCTGGCACATTTTACAGTAATGTTTATTAATGTGCATTAACCCTGTAAACAAATAAACTAAACTTAAAAAAAGTACACCCCATTTGTGAAATTAATTTTTATCAATTTCTTAGTGACTATAGGCAATGTATTTTAGTACATTTAAACAAACTAGATTTATTAAACAGATATATTTATTAAAATAATATTTTAGTCACCAAAATATTTAGAAATTGAAAGATAATACAATTAAATTCAAGCAAAATATTGCAAAACAAAAATTAGAAACCTACAAAATTTCAACACAATTTTTCAATTTTTTTTTTTGCTTCTCTTGATTTTTCCTCTTTTTAAAATTTGTATTTAATATTTTTCTATAACAGAAATTTGGGTGTACTTGTTTTTGGATCATCATCGTAAGTTATTTTGTTAGATAAGCTCCAGATTTGGCTTCAGTACTGACTAATGTAATGTAATGTATATGTACAAATATAATATTGTATAGCTTCCTATTAAAAATACGAATTTAAAAGATAGATTTGTGAGGGTTGTACTTGCCGTGCTCACCATATACAAGTTGTTAGATGAAGCAGCAAAACAGGCCATCTCCTTGAAAGTGACAGAATGTTTAATTCCTCCTGAGGACTTGAAACCTACCATTAATTTGTATACTGTATAAAAGGAAACATGGGACAACTGCATAAATAATAAATGACATGAAATTAACCTGAAAATAAATGAAAGACACTTTGCAAATTATAATTTTGAGACCAGGCATGAACAACTGTCTATACTAGATGTCGAATTGGACATTCTAGGTTGACTCATTTGTATTTACTGAATAACAAAGCAACACCTAAATGTAATTACTGCTAAGCTGCTCTTACCATGGAACATATTAGGTGGAATGTGGAAGTTTGAATACAATTAGACATAATTTAAAAAGGCACCACCAGGAAAAATCATATTTCACTTTCAATATCTTTTGTGTGAATTTTATTTATTTATATCCTATATATTTGTCTAACTTTTTATAATACGAATTTGTTTTTATCATGTAATATTTTTATGTATATCCGTTCATCCAGTTGAAATAGCCATAAGTTGCTGATGTGGCAATAAATAAATAAATATATAAGTTGCTTGCAACCAGTATATTTTATTATTATTTATTTATTTACGTGCATAGACTTAAAGTCTGAACACAGTGTTGCCACTTGGTGGTGCTTTTGAGGTTAGTCTATGGCTCTTACTCGTCTAAGCCCTCTCTTGTTATTAAAATCAGACATTCCTAGGATTCAGTTTTGAAGAATGTCCTTTATACGACCACATAAAGCATTGTCCTGCTAATTCGAATAACCATGCATGTCAAACATGCTTTTAAAGTACCTGCACTGACCTTTTCTGTGCTTTAATCTGCCGTGATTGGGAACGAGAGGTTAACCTTTCTTTTTTTTGTTCTTCACTTGGGGTAATATCCTGGCTTCATATTGGCAGTAAAGACAGACATGTGGTAATTTGCTCTGTTAGTCCAGGGCAGACAGGGTCACCTGCACTTCAAACAGATGTGAGGGTCATTAAAGTTTTGCGAGGTCACTGTGTGCGGACTTCTAGTCGTGTGTGTTTGTGAGAGAGAGGAACCTGGCTGGGGTTCAGGCCAGGGTCACTCAGACCAGGTGCCTGTGAGTCTTTTACGTCCTCCCCGCTTGCCATATAAGTGGCACGTAATCGGCCTGTGTGACCGGAGGGCCCCGGCAGGGAAACCGAGCAGAGTAAACTGAAGGGGGTTTTACTGCCTCTAGAACAGATGTGTGTTAATGAATGTCTTGGTTGGCGGGTGAACTCGGCAAAGCCGCGGTGCTGCTCTGTTAGGCAGCGCTGCAGCTTTTTACAAGCCTCATTTTGCCCTCCTCTTTGTGCAGTTTATATTGAGTTGCGCTTTACAAGCAGGATGTGAAGCCTCTGGCAGGGTCCTTACACAAATAGGGAAAGTCTTAAATGAAGCTCAATGCGGAGCCTAATTTAAGTGAGTCTCTTCTGTGTTATCAGGGTCAGAGGTGTCCTGTGTGACCGATGAGTTTTATAAAGGTCTTTAAGGACTTTACTTCATGTGAAATGATCCAGTGACCTGAACATTCACACATGTAACATAATAACAATACATATTATGTATTAATATTATTAGGGCTGCACAATATATAGTTTCAGCATCGATATTGCGAATGATCACATTGTGATCGTCACATCATGAGTATATGCAAAATTGATTCTGGGTAATAATTATTTAATATAATAAAATATATAATACAATAATAAAATAATAAAAATGTTTTTGGAGGCCTGTGACTGTGTGAGGGTTTTAAAAGCATTCAGGCCTAAGAAACTGTTCCGTTTTTAACTTTGTCAAATTGTTATACAAATGATTTCTAAAACAAAGACTATGCAGTGTTATTTTACATTTAATTATTCAGCTACTGTATACCTCAATACAGTTGGACTCCTCGGAAAGCAATCAAACACTGTTTATTTACCTTGTATCTTTTTCTTTATTGTAATAATCTATGCTTGTAGATTGTCATATGCACTCCCCTACAGAATCATCCCAATCAATCTAAAATGATGAATTCTTTCCAAATAGTTATTCACCACATCTAATTAAATTGAATTCATATCACACTATATGTATCGCAAAATAAAAAAAATCATTTAGAATCAGTCAGAATCATTAGCTCCCCCGTGGATTCTTTTTTTCTGTTTAACGGAGAGAATATTTTGTTCAACACATTTCTAAACATAATAGTTTTAATAACTCATTTCTAATAACTGATTCATTTTATCTTTGCCATGATGACAGTAAATAATATTTTACTAGATATTTTTCAAGACACTTCTATACAGCCTAAAGTGACATTTAAAGGCTTAACTAGGTTAACTAGGCAGGTTAGGGTAATAAGGCAAGTTATTGTATAGCGGTGGTTTGTTCTGTAGACTATTGAAAAAATATATAGCTTAATGGGGCTAATAATTTTAACCTTAAATAGTTTTTTAAAAAATTAAAAAATGCTTTTATTCTAGCTGAAATAAAACAAATAAGACTTTCTCCAGAAGAAACAATATCAGACATACTGTGAAAATTCCCTTGCTCTGTTAAACATCATTTGGGAAATATTTAATAAAGAAAAAGAATTCAAAGGGGGGCTAATAATTCTTACTTCAACTATATATATATATATATATATATATATATATATATATATATATATATATATATATATATATATATATATATATATATATATATATATATATATATATATATATATATATATATATATATATATATAATTTATTTATTATTATTATTTTTTTTGCTTTAAATAAATTGAGTATTCATATACTTGTATTTGTTTATTCTTACTTCAACTATATATATATATATATATATATATATATATATATATATATATATATATATATATATATATATAATTTATTTATTATTATTATTTTTTTTTGCTTTAAATAAATTGAGTATTCATATACTTGTATTTGTTTATTTTCTTTCCATAATATGATATATGTATACATTGTTATTTTCCCCCTCTTTAAATTAGTATTTTGTATTATCATATCTTAATGTTTATAAAATATCTAAATTAGAAAATGTAGAATATTTATGCATACAAATGTATAAAATTGTTCACGTAATTTCATATATTTTCTCCTATTTCCCTAAACCGATGTATTTTGAGAGAATTATTTTTCTTTGCAAAGCAACAGAAAACAGTGATAAACATTACAGCTTTGCTGCATTTACTGTCCTCTTGTTTTTGTGTTTATGACAGCATAAAATCAATATGACTGATAAGTGATGTAGAAAAAAAAAAGCTTTTAATAACCTGGCATTTAATTGACCATCAGATGATTATAAGCAGTATAAGAGATATAATACTTGGACATATGAAGTGATCATCCCAGTCCTAAGGCCAGTGGAAACATCTCGTCTGTTCTCTCCTGACCCTTCATCCCAGTACACTCAGTCTCTGACCCTACAGGGCATGGTTCATATAAACAAGTGTCATGAATTTAATGCATTGTCTCCTCTTTAACCCCATTCTAAACCTGTCAGAGGACAGTGAACAGCTAGTTTAACCACACAAACTTCATTTAACTTTTTTATATCTTAATTTTGTCTGTTTATTAATGTTTGTGAAGTAGTATTACCAATAATTTTGGTCACACTTTAAAATAAGGTTTTAATAGTTAATGTTAGTTAGTGTATTAACTAACATGAACTAAGAATGAACAACACTTGTACAGTATTTAATCATAATTCAGCATTTACTAATGTGTCATTAAAATCCAAATTCAATGCAAATTCACTACAAGAGAAATATAAAAATAAATATGAATATTTGTAGTAAATTTTCCACATTTTTTTTTATGTTACAGCCTTATTTTAAAATGGATTAAATCGATTTATTTCCTCAAAATTCTACACACGATACCCCATAATGACAATGTGAAAAAAAAATTGTTGTAAAGGTTTAAAAATAAAAAACCTGAAAAATCACATTTACATAAGTATTCACAGTCTTTGCTCAATACTTTGTTGATGCACCTCAATTACAGCCTCAAGTCTTTTTGAATATGATGCCACAAGCTTGGCACACCTGTCTTTGGGAATTTTTGCCCATTCCTCTTTGCAGTACCTCTCAAGCTCTATCAGGTTGGATGGAAAGCAATGGTGTACAGCCATTTTCAGATCTCTCCAGAGATGTTTAATAGGATTTAGGTCTGGGCTCTGGCTGGGCCACTCAAGAAAATTCACCGAGTTGTTGTGAAGCCCCTTCATTAATATTTTGGCAGTGTGCTTTGGGTCATTGTCCTGCAGCACGGCTGTAGGCCTTTACATGCAGGCATGTAAAATGTGGAAAAAGTGAAGCACTATGAATACTTTCCGGATGCACTGTACCAATAATTTGACCTAATTTTGCTCTATTAATTTTGTTCTGTTTGGTTTTATATTCATGTAAAAATGTTTAATGCGAATATCTTACTATTATGTTAATGTAAATATTTGTCTTATTTCATTTTAGACCCAGTAATCGACCAGGTCCTCCACCGAATGCTCGGGTCCAGGGTTCTTACCCCGGGCCTAGGTCTATGCCTGCCCCTGATGCAGGAGACGACACACTGATACAGGCCATCATGAACCTGGACCGGGGGTTTGTACTCACATTCTTTTATCTAAAATGGTCCATGTTACTTTATAAAAGGCAACAGAAACTCAAAGTTTCATGTCTTGCAGGGAAGAGCGGGAAAACGTGAGAAGAAAGGCTCCTTTTCCTCCTGTGCGTGAACGTTCTCCTGCTCGACGAGACATACCACCTTCACCTCACAGTCGGTCAGGGTCCAGCATAAGCAGCCGCAGCTACTCACCAGAGCGGAGCAAAGCGCATCCCTTCCCGCCACAGCAGGGCAAAAGTATGAAACTTATGTTTACTCTTTCTTTTCACCTCACCTTTATTTAGGATCTGATCATATATTGTTAACAGGGATACATAATCGTTTCCGCCTTGTATAAACACTCATTCAAATGCATCGTGTTATACTTGTTTTTGGATTTTTATCTAGACCATTCTTTCTTATTTCGTCATGCTCTAAATCACTTTCACAGGAGCATTAGTGTGACACTTGAGTACTTTTGAATGAACACATCTACAGCTTCAATGCAGCTAGCAGAACAGCAAGCGAATGAAATGATGTTTTGGTGCAGTAGCGAAGTATGCGTGTAGTTTTTTTTGGTGCTTTTTCTCACAAAACATCACATAAAGGACCACATTTTTGCACAATGGGAAAGATTATGGATCTTTGTGGCTGTTTCTAAGCATTCAACCACATGAGCATTTATACTATGAATTCAGTTCAATTGAATCCATTGAAAGTAGACAAGCTTAAAAGGTTTTAGACTGTATTGACACTTCTATTTAGTGTTCACATTCGATCAGATTGACGAAAGTATATCTCAATATTAGATGTAAATGGGGCTTTTAATTGTTTTATTGCACTTATTCACAGTTGAAAGATTTTTGTGTGTGTTTTAAAATGTAATAAATCTAATAAATGTACAAGTTAGCAGTCATTACTCCAGTATTGTTCACATGACCATTCCGAAATCATTCTAAGATGCTGATTTGGCATTTAAGAAACATTTTTTTTATTATAATAGCTCAAAACGGCTGTTACTTAAGTTACAGTGGTCCCTCGTTGTTTGCAGGAGTAACGTTCTAAAAATAACCCGCAATAGGTGAAAATTTTTTACAATTATTATTGATGTTTAAAGGCTGTAAAACCCCTTACTACACACTTTATACACTTTTCTCAGACAGATTTTAACATTTTCACTTATCTCTCTCATCTAAACACTCTCAGAGTTCAAACCTTTGTAGAAAAATAAGTCCAGTATTATAGAATGAAACCAAAGATCAAAACCATTTGATCTTCATTTATTTATTCCGTAATAATAGGGGTGTCAAAATTAATTGTTTCTTCGGTGCACCACGATGCAGACGTGGACAATTCGGTATTGGTTCAGTAATAATCAGAACCGGTTATTACTTACTGATGTCATTTATCTAATATTCGCTATGTCGCTGTAGCTTACTATGGCGAGGGAGGCTAGCGCGAGTAATTAAAACACTTTAATTACTACTTAAACTACTCCATTTCTCTCCCGTTTGACCTGCTGGTGTGACATTTCCTCTCCTCTCGGCTGTTATAGCGATACTTGTGGATCCAGACACGAGCACGTGTCTTCTAAGCGACTTTTCTCCTCCGCATGTATCATGGATCAGCTGTGATCGCCGCTGCCGTTTATCAGCGTCACTCATCGGTGAACCCCACCAGAGCGTTAGAGCCAATCACAGCCCTTTCTGTTGAGCGGGTGACTAATCATAGGGGTGTAAAAACTCACTCGACAGGGCTCATAAAGCAAGCAGGATATTTACATTTGTTTATTTGCTGTAAATGCTCATGTTGTTCTGTGCATGTGCTTGAGTTTTTAACGGTACAGTTCTGACTGTTTGTATTAAAGGACAAAATTGTATTACAAATAATATATAAATATATTTATACATTTTTCTTGTGCTGTGAAGTAAAATATAATTGTGTATGGAAAGCATCGTCAATGCATTGAGATATCGAATTGAACCGATGACATGATAGTCGCAACCAAACCATGAGACCAGCGTAAGTTCAAACCTCTATGTAATAAGGTAACTTCTACCTTCCTTTAGCGGGTCCAGAAGTCTAACTTTTTGTACAATGGTTAGCATCTTCCTCTGCCATTTAGGTGCTACCGCAGGTGTTTTTGAGGGTGTAAAATGTTTCGTCAACATTGTGGGGAGAAAACTTGCAAACATACAGTACAACACTTCAGTGTCACACTGCTAGCGTTAAAACATTTATGTAAATTTGACAATGGTAAATTTGAAATTGATTGACTATGGTCTACAGCCAGTCGGGACGCAGAACACAATGCCCTAATCAGGATGCAGAACACAATGCGCTGTAAACCATATCAAATTGCACGAAAAAAATTTGCGAAACCGCGAAAGGTGAACCGCATTATAGCGAGGGACCGCTGTATATGAAAACAGTGATGCGTCTTCCTAGATGCTTAATTAAAAGTTCAA
The DNA here is from genome assembly GCA_903798195.1 of Danio kyathit. Taxonomy (NCBI): domain Eukaryota; kingdom Metazoa; phylum Chordata; class Actinopteri; order Cypriniformes; family Danionidae; genus Danio; species Danio kyathit. The sequence continues at coordinate 17,239,953 of LR812522.1, forward strand.
ATGAGCAGCGAGATTATAATTGCGTAAAAAGTTTAGTAATCTTTACTATATACATAATGATTATTCTATTTATTTATTTTTAATTTCTAGTTTTTGTAATGATTTGATGCCAGTGGTGTTTGCAGGTCTAGACAGTCTGCCAAGCCTCTCTGCATTTCCTATGGAGAATTTGCATTGGCGGGATCTCCCACACACACCGACTGTAGATGGTGCGAAGGGTCAGTGCACAGCTTGCGGTGTAGTTTTTGACTTGATGTGGCCTATTTGAAAAGTGCTGATTGATTTAAAGGCTTTCTTGACTAATTTGCACGCGAGCGCATTTTAATGCACCCAGCTGCGGAGTGGAAAGACTTTCCCTGGATGCTTTATTAATCATATAAACTAGACAAATGTCCTAAATGCTTCCCAGACATGTCTGATATGAGTCGTCGTATTTGAAAATAGACAGGCTTGGACTTGGCTGCACCCAGGCGTCCACCACAGACCTCCGATCACAGATGATGTCACTCAAAGTCTGTCCTAATAAAGACTCCCATCTGTGTTTGTTTCCCTGTTCTCTGTTTCTATAATGAGATCCTCAACAATGAGCTCCAGAGAGGCGCTTCGAGCAGCCAATATTGGATGCACATGTTTGGGCTGTCTTTAGATTTTGCTGTCTTGAAAAGACGGAGCAGGCTTGCATGAGATCATATCATCTAACCTTTAATGCCGATGAAAGAAGTGCATCAGGAACACCTGAATTATTGCTCAGTAAAAATTATAATGCTTATTTTCTTTTTTTCTCCTGTGTTTCAGGATACGAGGAGCCATTTGGGCCAGGCAGAGCACCAGGTAAGTTAAAATGCACCCTTTTGGGAAGGACAGATGACCTGGTCAGATTAGTTATGCGTTAGAAGGCTCACATGTAATTTGAGCTTGCAGAAATGTATTGATTAACAGTCAAAAAGACCTGGTATTGACATGCATTCTTAGGGAAGTGGTCAGCTATGAAGCATAACTATTTCCACCTGGTATTATAACATCACTGAGTATGTTTTCATGGACACAAATAATCCGATTTTAATATGATTAAGACATTACTCTGATTAAGAGTCTACCATGTAAACTGCGATTTTTGATTAATCTGATTAAGGTCATAATCGAACTGAACAGAAATTGATTTAAGACATGTGGAGTTAGCCGATTTTAGTCGCAATATTGACGTGAAGTACAGACATGTAAACAGCGCAATCAAACTATTAGCATCGTGTAGGTTTTTCGTCACGTTTTACATCAGGATATACACTCACAGCTGTTTGACACTATTCTCTGCACCTACTGAGTCAGTGAAGGACCACAGACGCCTGCATCACGAAATGCAGAGGTTTTTTTGTCTCCATACAGCATGTGGTATCAAATTCCATTAAAACTACACTCTTCCAGCAGTTTATACTCTCATCTAATATCTTGTTTTTCATGGAGGCGTGCATGAAATGTTCCTGAATGAATGTGAAAGTGCCAAACGCCCAAAATTACATGAAACTCCGGAGGAAATGTGGATAGCATGGCGACGCAATGACGTAAATCGAACTATGTGCTATAACATGTAAAAATGGATCATGAGAGGAACATTTAAAAAGCAATTCTTTTGTTATGAATGCCTTATTTGGGAGAAAATATCATGCATATTTATGTCTCGAACTTGATGTACAGGTGGACATGATCACAGAGTAAACACAACCACATGGTCTGACTTTTTTTCTAGATATTACATGGATATCTGCCAAAATAAGTCAAAGAAAAATTGATATGATGCATAACACAGTTATACTTAGGCATGGGCCGGTGTAAGATTCTGACAGTATGATAATCTTGGATAAAAATATCAAGGTATTGTGATTACTGCTCTAAAATATATATATTTTTAAATGTCTGGGTAAAAAACTAAAACTTTTTTCCCTTTTAAGCACAAATTATTTTATTTTAAGCAACATTTGAATATTTTGCAACAGTAAACACGTCAGGCTAAATCAGGGGTGTCCAAACTCGGTCCTGGAGGGCCGGTGTCCTGCATAGTTTAGCTCCAACTTCCTTCAACACACCTGCCTGGAGCTTTCTAGTATACCTAGAAAGTGCTTGATTAGCTGGTTCAGGTGTCTAACTGGGGTTGGAACTAAAATATCCTGAACACCGGCCCTCCAGGACCGAGTTTAGGCAGCCCTGGGCTAAATAATTCAAATGAATCATTGACTTCTGCTGTCTTCATTCATTTCAAAAACAGATTTGTTTTGCAATTTAAAATGGCATCTTTGGATGTCTTTTCTGCTGGAGATACTGTTGTCCTAAAAAAACCCAAAAAAAAGTAAATAAAAAAAAATCGTACATATACCTTAGGAACAGTATTGCAGGAAATCCTGACTGTTTAAAACCTTGACTTTTCCAAACCGTGATATACTTTGAAAACGGTCATGCTTAGTTACACTACCATCTACAAATTTCAGATTGTTTTTTTTTTCCTTTTGTCATTTAAATATGTTCGTTATGCTTGCCAATAATTTATTGATTTTATTCAAAAATACAGTAAAGCATTAATCATGAGGAATTTTAGTACAAATATCTTATAAAATTGATTTTAATATATTTAAAATGTAATAAATCCCTTTGATGACAAAGCTGAAGCTGCTTTACCCATTAAAAACCACACTGAACTGAACTAAGCTGAACTTCAACTCTGAAAACTGGACTGACAGTTTCAGTTTACTGGAACTTCTATGTTAAGCTGCTTTGTAAAACATTGCAGAACTACATTGTAGATGTACATTGTTTTACATTTTTCTACATTGTAAAAGCGCTATAGAAATAAACATGAACTGAATTACTGCAGTCTTCAGTCTGCTTAATAGTTTTTTAGAAACCTGGATACAATTTTTTTTTTTTTTTTTGTCCAAACAAACAAATTTTATTTGAAATAGAAACCTTTTCTTACTTTTGTATTATGATTTGTCTGTCACCTTTGATCGGTTTATTGTGTTTTTATAACATCCTTTAAATAAAAAAACTGCCCCCAAGCTTTTTAAAGATTGTAGGGAATTGTTGGCCAAGACACAATTTAATATTTTTAGAAAACCTCAAACACAGAAAAGGAAAATCATACTCCTTTTGAATCCTGATAAAGGACGTTTTACGGCTCACCACAAGGAGATTTTGTTTCGCTTGGGTTTACGAGTTAAAGGTCAGCCTGCAGTCACAGTAACTTGAGAGAAAGCGTTGCTAATCGCACCATCGTAGAGCCTCATTTTGTTTGTCTGCTTTTCTTTCACTTCCTTTGGCTTGGAATCGTAAAACGTCCACAGGCGTGTGTTCGAGTGTCTGATTGTTAAACCTTTCCTCCTTCCATTCCTTTTTACTTCCCATTGCCAGATGTTAGATAGCACCTCATGTGTATGAGGCGATTTGGATTCGAGTCTCTTTAAATCTAAACGGTCTGGTCCAGGCTTCTCTCCGCTCCAAATCAATTTGGCCAGCTCTCCTTCATCCTTCGCCGAGCGAATCCTTAGGTGTCGAGCCCACATCTCACACGGAGGGGGTCATAGGGTGACACTGCCGGCACCTGGCTGTGGTTTGCCTGCAGGGAAGAGCCCTGATCGGCAGTCAGGGAACCACCTGGTTCTGCACGCCAGCTGGATGTTCGGAAAGCAAACAGGACCCGTTCCAGCATGCGAAAACGTTTACGGCACCAAATGAGTCAAGCAAGGCCGCTTTCTGGGGGATGTTGATCCACGTCCAAACTATAGCTGCATTGTTGGCTAGCGTCCTACAACAGATGCTTTGTTTCTTCCTTACTGATTCCACTCTTTCATCTCCTGCAGACAAGGAAAGGCCCCCCGGCCCCTCCGTGAGTGCATCACGAGATGGTTCGCCCCATAGCTCCGTATCTGCCACTAAGGTGAGCCACACACACTCACACATATACAGAGCTCTCAAACAGATGTGCCTACCAGAACACTCCCTTTCATCCAGTAAAATAATAATATGTGTGACATGCCTGCCATTTCAGCTGATGGTAAAAAAAAACACACTTCATATTTCCACTAGTGACTGGAGATATTTTGTAATTTTGAAAAGCTGTTGGCTTGCGCTTTGCTCTTTTTTTTTTTTTCCATATGGTTTTAAAGGGTCCTGTTTGGCGTATAAAAGGCAGGCGTCCGTGCCGTGTTTATTCAGACTGTAAGCATGGTTCTGACACAAAGCACAGTGGGTCGCTGAAGCAGAGTTTGTGGACATCATGGGGCCACCCAAGCCGTGCAAAGCTAAAAAAAGAGAGGGTGAAATCCATTAGCTCAACTCTCAGCTCTATCATAAGATCTTATCGGAGGCTCTGAGCACTCTGGAAGTACTCTAGGGAGCACTGAGAGCCTAGAATAAATTTGTTTTACTATTTTTCTCGTTACTATTTTTGGGCTCAGGTGAAGTGAATCTGAGGAACAATGCAAAATATTTTTGTTTTTCCACAAACAAATCTGTTTAATTTTAATAATCAGTCTCCTCTGTGAAAACACATTTTTATTCTTTTATATGTTAGGAAAAAAATTATTTTTCACTTTTTTATTGGTTCAAGCGATACATGAGATAAAACTGCTTTCCTTACTTAAGAACTTACTCATAGTTAGGCTCACAAGGAATCTGCGCGCACAGAAATCCACAGATTTCCACAGATTTTTAGCCTATCGTTGAGTCTATTTACTTGTGTACTTGTTTACTTATGTGTAAACTTATGTTTATTCAGTTTTTAAATTAATTTCAGTATTATTATTATTATTATTAATATTAACAAATATGAACATTTTCATATAATTTATTAACAATACACTGTGTAAAGTAATGTTTTCTGTCTTTTGGTAGATATATTGAATGAGAGACTTGCTTTATTTACCAATCAAGTGGATCTAATTTGATTTGCATTGTAAACATTAAATAAAATTTATTAAAGGTATAATTTTTTATTTCATATATTAAGTTTTTAGTTATGATACTCCCAAATCATTCCACATAAATCTGCAGATCTTTTACAGAATTCTCAGGAGAAATAACAAAAAATGTCTGCAGATTCTGTCTTGCAGCATCATAATAGATCACTGTTTTTACAGTTTATGTATCAACACTTAAAAAAGTAAGCTCCTATAACATGACTTCTCAGGGTTTTTTGCAATATTTAGCATTTATAAAGAGGTATATGTATTTTAATTAGCTAGTGAAAACTTGTGTACAGTAGTAACATTTGTAGTGGATCAAAACCTTTCATTAAAGCTGTCCTAAATCTATTAAACAATACCCATTATTGTCTTGGGATAATTTTGAATAACATCTTTGTTTGATTAACTTCAACTGTTTCCACTTTAGATCAACTTGACTATTGCTTATCTGTGGTGTGCAGAAATAGTATTAACAATATTATAATTATTAGAGAGATTGCTCCTAGAGACTGGCTATAAATCATAATAAACACCAAAAGTGTGACTAGACTATATCACTGTATGTTGTCACTTTATCACTTTCTATGCGTGCCACGTACTGGCAGACAATTGGCAGTTTTAATTAAAATCAGTCATCTAATTAAAATCAATAAGCAGTCATGGTAATGTAGCAGCTTTGTGTGGATCATGATTATAATGTTGTGGTTGCCTCTAATTTTTAATTACTGCACAGAAAAATCATATTTAACTTTGAATACATTTTTGTGTGAATTTTAATTATTTATATTTTATATATTTATCTAAGTAACTTTTTATTGTAATGCGAATTTGTTTTTATCATGTAATATTTTATGTATATCCATCTTGCCATGAAATAGCCATAAGTTGCTGATGTGGCAATAAATGAATAGTAAATAAATAAATTACTGCACATGGTAAAGATTTAAGCAAATTTGGATTTTGTACTTGCGTTTTCGCCCTTTGATATCTCTTAGAAATAAATTCTTAACACAGTATAGCATTTGGCGTATTACCATGTTAAGATAAATTGACAAATAAAACTGGAATCGGACATTAAAAAAATAAGATCGATTATATTGACACTGATCTTGAAGCAGAAGAGGAATAAAGCTTTATTATTATTATTATTATTATTATTATTTATTTATTTAATTATTAGTTGTTTTAGTTTTTTGTTGTTTATAAATTTTATTTTGATTTATTTTATATTTTTACATTTACTGTGTTAATAACTATTGTTTTTTTATGGTCATTGGTTCTTAGTTGTGAAAAAGCAGAACAGTGTATTACTTATTTTTGTGTGTATATGATATTGTATCTGCACAAAGTGTTAATATATTTGACAAAAAATGTATCAAATTAAAAAGATCGCTGCGTCACTAATACATAGAATACTTAATTTTATATTTTAAAATGTATTTAATTACAAATAAAATTAAATAATGTATTTTATAAGCAAAAATGTATAATAAAGTATTACATAATTTATATTAAACAAGTAGTTATTAATAAAGTCACTTTAAGGCAAGTCATTTCACTCTGCGGTCAACTTTTAATAGTATACTCGGGTATTCTGTCTGAATGGGGAAACATCAAATTCTCCAAAACTGTTTGCCAAGCTTACCATTGATTTTCATACTAGGAATCACCAATAAAATTAAACAACAACAGTCCCTTTAGTTTAATTTCTAAACATCCAAATCACGCAAAATCTGCAGAAACTCACGTCTGGTCCGAGCCCCTTCCCTGGAATATCGTCCATCTGTAGCGATCGATGATTGGCTCCTGTACTAGAAGGCTGGCTTTATTCGCCATATAGTGATCGATGATGGACTCCTATACTAGTTCATCATTCACCATATTGACTGTTACACTTTTCCCCATTCAAAAAGATACGAGTGATATGTCTTGTGTATTCTAAAGTCTTTGTTATTAATGAAATAGTTATAATTGTATACATATTTGACAATATTGTTTTATATTGAGTGAGGCATGGAAACCAGCATTGTTGAACAGAAATTTTGCAAAGACAGGACATCAAAACATCAAGTTTCGTCATATGAAGACCCCTATATATATATATTTTTTTTTTGTCTCAGTTTTCAGTCATCAGTGTTTTGATTGAATGCATGTATCAAACTTCAGTTCCAAGTCAAAGCAACATGAAATGCCTTATTAAAGAACCTGCGTGTCTTTCATTTGTTTGATCACTTCGATTCACCCCTGAACCATGTGCTGATGAAAGTTGTTTCTGCTTGGTGGACGTCTCAGTCTTTGAGCCTTTGATCTTCTTCCATCGCTCTGTTCATGGGGCATAAGCCATAACCTTGTGCCTTAGATGAAAAGGCTTTGCTAGTGTAAACTAGGCCTGATAGGCGGTCTCTTAAGTTCAACAAACACGCTTGTTTTGGAGATTCATTGTTTGAAGAACACAGAACAGATGCAGTGTGTGCATTTCACTGTGGTGGCTTCGTATTTGTTTATAATGCTTGTGGAGATCTTGCATATATATTTTCCTCCCCAAATAGAACAAATGATTGTTGTTGGATTAATAAGTCAGAGCCAAATATCTTGAGGTCCAAATTGCGAATGAAAATAGACAGAGCCTTGTTTCCATTCTGTCACACAGTGAAAACAATCTGCCTCTTTTCTGTTTAGCTGGAAAAAGCATCAATCTTTCCGACGTTCCTTAAAAGAAAACTCCACCTTTTTGTTGTTTTTTTTGAAAATGGGCTCATTTTACAACTCCCCTAGAGTTAAAAAGTAGAGTTTTACCATCTTTGAATCCATTTAGTCAATCTTCTGGTGGGAGTACTTTTAGCGTAGCTTAGCATAGATCATTGAATCAGATTAGACCATTAGCATATAGCTCAAAAATGAGTTTTGATTTAATTTAACAATTTAATGTTTGACTCTTCTGTGGCTACATCATGTACTAAGACCGATGGATCTATACTCTCATTCTGGCATAATAATCAAGGAACTTTGCTGCCGTACCATGGCTGTAGCAGGCGCAATCATAATATGTGGATTTTAACTGGAGGTGCAAGTGTAGAGTTTTGTGATGGGGACTATTTTCAGGTGATGTTTATTATCATTTAATATCAGTGTATTTTTCCCTGATTTTTCCCATGTGTTTCTGTATTAAACTGATCATTAAAAATGCTTGATTTTTGTGTGCCGCAGGAGGACATAACGTCAGTGGAAGTGCCTACAGATGAAGTCCCAGCCCCAGTGGATGAAGCTTCCTCCGTCATGGATGACTTTCAAGAGAGACGAGCTCAAGCTATTGCTGCCAAGGCTCGGGAAATTGAGAAGGTTTGAGAAATACCTAATTTCCTTGTATTCATTTATTTTCATAGTGTCTGAAGTAAGTGGGAGGAGCGTGTTGTCATTTTCGTTTAAATGATCACTTATTTTAATGGCTGTACATTATTAATAGGGCTGCCAGAGATAAAGAAATAGTTAGCTATTAATAGCAGTTTCATTTTTAGGCGAATTAATAAGTAATAAAATACAAAATCTACACTTTTATCACTATTTTAACATAGACAATATTAGCATCGACTCATTTAAATTAAATGGGAAAACAGGTTAGTATTAAGCTTGTTTGGCATCATTTAAATAAGCATTTTATAGTCTGCATGAACCAGACATTCCTGCAGACTTTTAGTTCAGTATGATGAGATATTTCCATGCAAGGTTTATTTTTCCACACCTCTTTTCATCTTTCACTGGCAGCAAACTAGCGGTTGGAGGGGTGTGGCTAAGCATATATCTGTCAAACCGACGTCATCCTGCACAGATTAATTGTTCATCTTAACCCTAACAGTAGCTATGTTTCCATTCAAAGATGCGAATTAAATGTATGCGCAAAACTGGATTATCGCGCAAAAGATAAAGCAGCATTTCCATCCAACAAGTCAAAAGAGAACAAAATCGTCACTTCCTGACAAACTGGCGCTAAATATCAACAGTAAAAACTGAATTTGCTGCGGTAGAAGAAGCTGTGTGAATCTTATCTTTATTTAATAAATGACTTGTGCCTCAGAAGACGATGCTGACACGTAATGATCAGGTGGTGGCATTTGAAGGTGTGAGACGTGGAACAAAGATGCTCTTGACAGTTCTGGAGGTCATTAATAGTATAATAACACTAATACTAAAATGGTTACGGCGTTTTAGAATGACCAAAACAACATTTCAGATGTTTTATAGTGTGCTCAGTCTGCTGGTTTGTCCATTCAAACACACTTTCATCATCACATGATGTCTTATAACAAAATCACATGACCTTTTTTAATGCGCATACTGGAATTTGTTCAGTAAAAGTGTTTCCATCTTAGTTTATGTGCATCTTTTTTTATTGAACCAAAAGTTTATCCTACTCAGTTATGCGCAAACGTTTTTTATGCACATTTTTTATTTTAATGCCCATCTTGGCATTTCCATCAACCGTATTTTTATGAACATATCCAAAATGCGCATAAAAAAAAGTTGGATGGAAACATAGCTAATGTGCGCTAGCAAAATAAACACTGCAAATTTTGATTTCATGTTGGGCTAGAAGTACTTTTGAGTGCTGCTACTTGTATTTTTGCTGTTGACCTCTGTTTGACCATTGAATTAACTAGGTGATAAATAGGCAAAACTGTCTCTGTTTCTATACAAGTTCAGAACGATGGTAATAAAGTTCCTGCTCTCTCCTCTGTCTTTTTACTGGCCCTATTGAAAGAGAGACTGGATCCCCCAGGAGCGCTGCACCAGCCCTCCTATTGAGCGCTTGCCTTCGGCTCAATAGCTGCTGACGCTGCAAGAATTTAACTGTCGGCTTTTGACACAACCTTGAGCTTTATTGGGTTATTTACATATTAAATACAAATTAGAGTTTTGAATGCATGGTTTGAATTTGAACTTGAGCGTCTTTTTCTACTCTTAAAACTATTTTTGCTGCTTGTTCAAGATACTCGTTAAGCTGAAACAACTCAATTTTTCAGATTTTTTTGGGGACAACTTAATTGTTTTAAGTTCAAGCCACCTAAATTTGTTTACTTACTCAATTTGTGTTTGGACAACATGAATTGTGTAAAACCCTGCATTTTTGAAAGTGTACATAAATTATTGACATATCTTAGTGAATGCCAGCAAATGTTTGTTGAAAAAAGGTGCAGAGTGCAGAGATGGCTAGACCAGATTGAGGGAAAAGCTAAACATCTGGTGGACACTTAAACAGAAATAACACACTCTGAAATAACAGGCTTTGGCCTGAAAGGCATCCACATACTGCCACTGAAGTATGTGCATTCAGGGCAAATCAAAACACTTCAGTAGAAGTGCTGAAAAAAAAAAAGATGAAAAGTGACTGAAATGTAGATACTATACAGCATGATGTTTTATTTCCAATACATTATATATATGCAATATACAGTTGAAGTGAGAATTATTAGACCTCCCCCCCCCAAATGATGTTTAACAGGGCAAGGGAATTTTCACAGTATGTCTAATAATTTTTTTTTCTGCTGGAGAAAGTATTATTTGTTTTATTTCGGCCAGAATAAAAGCAGTTTTTAATTTTTTAAAAACCATTAAGGTCAAAATTATTAGCCCCTTTAAGCTATATATATATTTTTTTTTGGATTGTCCACAGAACAAACCATCGTTATACAATAACTTGCCTAATTACCCTAACCTGCCTAATTAACCTAGTTAAGCCTTTAAATGTCACTTTATGCTGTATAGAAGTGTCTTGAAAAATATCTAGTCAAATATTATGTACTTTTATCATGGCAAAGATCAAATAAATCAGTTATTAGAAATGAGTAGGCCCACACGAAATCTGCGCGCGCAGAATTCCGCAGATTTTTAGCCTATCATTAATTCTGTTTATTTACTTGAGTAAATGTTTGTAAATCTGAATTTATTCAGTTTTTAAATTACACAAATTTCACATATTAAGGTTTTAGTTATGAGACTCCCAAAATAATTCCGCAGAAATCCACAGATTTTTACCAAAATTCTCCACAGAAAAACGGAAAAACGTCCGCAGATTCCATCTGGCCCTCGAAATGAGTTATTAAAACTATTATGTTTAAAAATGTGTTGAGAAAAGATAAACGGGGGCTAATAATTCTGACTTCAACTGTACATATGCATCTTTTTTGCTGTCAGATTTGCAAGCTTGTATCCACATTTGGGCTAATTAAAAGGATAAGTGTGTCTAACAATTTGTGAATAACAAATTTGTTATGTTATACAAATAGTCATATAGATTTGCAATGAAGTGTTATTTTATTAACTATTAACTATTGAGCTATTACTATAAGAGCTTTTATTGTTTTTTATCTATTCATTTGTATGCTCTTATATGTTTGATGAACTTCCTCCCAACAGTGAGCATATTCTTCAAACAAGTTCAGTTCCAGTCATGCTCAAGGAGGAATCTAGTTGGCTCTCGAATGTTTTGTTTTGACCAGCAAGACGTTTATTTTACAGATGAGCCCGTACAATTTTAACAATTGAGAAGGTGTGAGAAGTACCTTATTTGCTTTTATTCATTTATTTTCAATGTCTAAAGTAAGTGGGAAGAGTGTGTTGTCATTGTTGTTTAAATGGTCACTTTTTTTAATGGCTGTGCATTATTAATAGGGCTGCCAGAGCCAAAGAAATACTTAGCTGTAATAGCAGTTTCATTTTTAGATGAAGAAATAAGTCATAAAACACAAAATCGACTCTTTTTAACACTATTTTCACTTAGACAATGTTAGCATCTTCTTATTTTAAACTAAATGGAAAAACAGGTTAGTATTAAGCCTTTTTGGGATCATTTAAATATGCATTTTATAGTCTGCATGAACCAGAAGTTGCTACAGACTTTTAGTTGAATGATGAATTTCATCCCAACAGTGAGCATATTCTTCAAACAAGTTCAGTTCCAGTCATGCTCAAGGAGGAATCTAGTTGGCTCTCGAATGTTTTGTTTTGACCAGCAAGACGTTTATTTTACAGATGAGCCTGTGCGATTTTAACAAGCCTGAATTCCTTACTGCTAAAGCGCTGTAAGTAGGGCATCTTTGTTGTGATAGTTCTGCAGTCCATGGTGAGGCTTAATCTGAGTCTGAAGCAAAGCTTTCAGGTCCGTCAGGGATGTTTGATTTCTTCCTTCTTTAATCCTGTTTGATGTTTCTGATCTAAATATGTCAGATCAAATAAAATAATAGACTCATACACAGTCATCCCCAACGACTGTGTTTTTTATGCTTATGTTTTAGATGCTCCTGTTTCAGATTGCAGGCATTACCAAGACCTATTTTCCCCCATTAAAGTTAAATGTATATGCTAGCAAATTATAAATAAATGCCTTTTGGGTTTATGGATGTTCAGCCAATTATTTGATAGAATACAGTCTAATTTTGAAAATGTCATTGTTTTTATTGATGTTAGCTATAGCTAGCTTCCCAGCAAGCATTTTTTGTTTTTAAAAGATGCCTAATAGATGTCTAAACATAGTCGTCTTGGCTAAAACAAGGCTAAATTGGGCTGTCAGTAAAAATCTAATAGACGTCTAACAGTAGGCCAAAACTAGACTAGTCGTCAAATAAACAGAAATTAATGACTACACATATAATGTCTGTCTAATATGTCTCTTTGACGACTATAGTCTAGTTTTGGATTATTCTTAGATGTCTAATAGAGGTCTAAACATAGTCGTCTTGGCTAAAACAAGGCTAAATTTGGACTGTCAGTGAAAATTTAATAGACATCTAGACCAAAACTAGACTAGTCTTCAAATAAACAGAAATGAATGACTACACATCTAAAAAAAAAATACCGTTTAATCTGTCTTTTTGATGACTATAGTCTAGTTTTGGACTATTTTTAGATGTCTAATAGATATCTAATAGAGGTCTAAACATAGTAGGCTTGGCTAAAACGAGGCTAAAATTGGGCTGTCAGTAAAAATCTAATAGACGTCTAAGAATAGTCCAAAACTAGACTAGTCATCAAATAAACAGAAATGAATGACTACACGTAAAAAGTCTGTCTAATATGTCTGTTTGACGACTAGTCTAGTTTTGGATTATTCTAAGATTTCAAATAGATGTCTGAACATAGTCATCTTGGCTAAAACAAGGCTAAATTTGGGCTGTCAGTGAAAATCTAATAGATGTCTAACAATAAGCCAAAACTAGACGTCATTAAATAAACAATGACTACACATATAAAGTCTGTCTAATCTGTCTATTTCATAACTAGTTTTGGACTATTTTTAGATGTCTAATAGACGTCTAAACATAGTCATCTAGGCTAAAAAAAGGTTAAATTTGGGCTGTCAGTGAAAATCTAATAGACGTCTTAACAATAGGCCAAACTTAGACTAGTCATCAAATAAACAGAAATGAATGACTACACATATAGAGTCTGTCTAATCTGTCTATTTGACAACTATAATCTAGTTTAGGACTATTCTTAGATGTCAAATAGATTTCTAATAGAGGTCTAAACATAGTCATCTTGGCCAAAACAAGGCTAAATTCTGAGCTGCCAGTGAAAATCTAATAGACGTCTAAGAATAGGCCAAAACTAGACTAGTCATCAAATAAACGGAAATGAATGACTACACATATAAAGTCTGTCTAATCTGTCTATTTGACGACTATAGTCTAGTTTTGGGTTATTTTTAGACGTCTATTAGATTTTCACTGACAGCCCAAGTTTAGCTTTGTTTTAGCCAAGCTGTCTACGTTTAGATGTCTATTAGACGTCTATTAAACACAAAAGTGCTTGCTGAGTTAGCTTGTGTATAGCTAATATTATTTTAGTCCATTTTGTTTTGCGCACAGCTGATTATCTTGTAATTCATACACCAAAATATAACCTTTTAAGTTTTTTTATAATAAAATTGACTTTTATCATGCTAAACTCAAATTGAACTTTGGGAGAACCACTCTAAAAGTTATTAGCTTAAAGATGCTTTCCCAGTTTTCCCTCCTTGTCCCACCCTTCCTGAATAATTCTTTGCTATCTTGATGAAGAATCAGCCTCCCAGAGTACAAAAATGACACATGAAAGGCCTAACAATAACACACACACACACTCTCTCTCTTGAGGTCCCATTCAGTCTTCCTGTTTGATGGGGTAGCAGAGGTGGGGTTCGCAGGAAGCGTATGGAACTAGAACTAACTCTAGGAAATAACTTCCCAGCGTTCTTGGCATTGTTATGAATTATTAAATCACTGAGTGGATTTGTGTGCACAAGGTTTTTAAAACATGCCATAACAGGACACAGCGGCGGGAGAAAGTTTTCCCTAAAATTAGCTTCATGAATCATAACCAATGCTGTAAAAACGATTAATTGAATTGTTATAAAGCAGCAGGGGCCAAATTTGATTCTTCAAGAACTTCCTGTTAGCCTCTGCTTCAAGTCAACCCTCTTTACTGAGTTTAGCGGTGGTTTATTTTTAGCTTAGATGTGTTTCTTTTCACTGTACTTAGATGACATTGTGATAACAGTACGATAACCCCCGCTTCTCATCTAATCTGAACTTAATTCTAGGCCACACAAACAGTTAATGCCCACACAGACTCTCAGGCAGTTGTTCAGTGTAGTCTTATGTATCGACTTTCGGTCACACTTTATTTTGATGGTCCGTTTGTTGAATTTAAGTTCCATTTCATCTCAAGCCAGCTAATTCTCATTAGATTATAAGTAGACTGTTAGGGTTGGGGTTAGGGTTAGTGTAGTCAGTTAAATGTCTGTTGAAGGAGCAGTATCAACAGATATTAAGCAGACAGTCTACTAATACTCAAATGGACCATCAAAATAGTGTTACCTGAGCTTTTGGTTTCTGCTCTTAACCCAAACTCTGAGCTCACAGTATTTATGCCGCACAAGTTCTGTTAAATGCCTAAATATGGCACCTCAAATTGTATGGGTTTTTGCTTGTTTATATAGTCAGCGCTCAACAATTTGAGATGTCTGTTTGTGGTAGACAAATGAATGAGAGTCCGTTTTAATCTAGCTAAACCGGTGTTCATAGTTGAAGTCATGTTTTTGATAGGAATCTGTTAGAAGGACAAAATATTTACCTCACATGGTTTTTCAGATGGATTTACTGTAATAAACAACAGAATGCTGCTTGGTATGACAGTGACTTATTTTTAAGTATTGCTTTGTGTATAACTACACTATATCTGGTGAATGTTGGCAAATATTTGCTGCAATTTCATCACTACCACTGACTTTAGCATGTTACCTAAACTCTTAATAATATAGTTGAAGCTAAATATTATGAAGTTTTGATTCATTTTCAGTTATTTCCTGGCTAATGTTTATTTTTTTTTCTTCTGGAGAAAATTCTTTTGGCTGGAATTAGAATTCCACAATATATCGTTTCATAATCGATATTGCAATGTGCGAGTCCGCAATAGTCATATTGAAGGGATCTGCAATGTAGTTGGGATTATAGTTAACCAGACATTACAGTTAACAACATAGTAAAGTAATTTCACATTTCAACCTTCGAGTGAAAGTTTATTATTTGCATGTGTTTTCAAGGCCTGACTGTAAGAATTTCGTTTGGGCACAATAAATTAAACATTTTTAGCTTAAAGGTTAATTGTACATTTGTACTCAAAACGATATAGTGTTATTATTATACAGTGATTATTTACTTTCTGCTTCTGAATACTGTTAGACTCCTCAGAAAATCATAAATCACTGTTTATTTGCATCTTTTGTCTGTTGTATTTAATTATGCTTGTCATTTTTTTATTACATTTTATGCAGATACGCTCAATACACAATCATTCCAATCGATATAAAATTATGAATCTTTACAAGCGGTTCAAGTCATCTAGTAAAATTGCAATTATAACGCAATATATATCGCAGTGAACGAAAATATTGCAATGTTAGTTTTTTCCAATATCGTGCAGCCCTAGCTGGAATACATATTTATATATTAAAAACCGCCAAGGTCAATATTACTATTGTTTTAATTATATATCTTTGGAGTCAATATAACAGAACAAACAGAACTCTGTTGTCCAATGACTGTATAGCTTACTTAGTTAACCTAATTAACCTAGTTAAGCCTTAAAATTGCAGTTTAAGTTGAATATTAGTTGTGAAATAACTAGTAAAATCTTACATTCTGTCAATATGACCGAGACAAAAGGAATTAGTTATTAGGTCTTTGCTAATGCCAAGTTCAGACTGCATGATTTTAGCCCCGATTTTGACTCGTCCACAAGTTTTGAGAAATCGCTGACAAATGCCTGAAATCACAGGCAAATCGGTGCTCGTTCTACTCGTTCGAACTATCAAAGATGCGATCTAAGAGAATTGCTGATGGGTCGTCGATGCCTGTGAGATATTTGGCATGCTAAATATCTGGAGCTGTCGGCGATTCAAATCATGCCGTGTAAAATGAGTTTTGACTGAAAATAACATCAGCGATCGCCTACAGCCAATGAGAGAGCGGCATTCACTAGTGTACCTGCAGGCCAGCGGGAGGTTGTGGGAGAAGTTAAAAGCACTCATTTCAGTTTATTTGCACCCAAGAAATGGAGGAAAAACTAGTGGAAATTTGGCAGAAGCACCCGTGTCTGTTTGACGTGTCATCTGGGCAATATCACAACCGGGTCGAAAAAGAAAAATATTGAGGAGAAATTGCTAATTCCCTTCAAACCCAGGTGAGCAAATATGTACATTTTCTACCCCATTAAAGGCTTCTTTCTCGTTATGTAGTTAATAACAAAAGATATACTACGTGTTTTTGGTTGTGAGACGTAGTTTGGACAAAGTTGTCGCAGATTCTTCCTATTTTAAAGTCATGCAGTGTGAAACCCCCTGTCGCCGATCCATCTTGCAGTGTAAACAAAGCAGCGACAAAATGCTACCCAAGATAGTCATGCAGTGTGAAAACATCTGTGACATGACTGCTTTGAAAATCATGCAGTCTGAACTCGGCATAAGCAGCACTTTAGAAATGTTTTAAAAATAATTCAATAAGTATAAATTAATCAATCATTTAGGCTAGTAATTTTGTCTTTAAGTGCATAATATATAATATGCATTAGAAGTCTAAAGTCATATGGTACCATTCCCCTTCATCGTTACCATTCGGTTTCTTGCTCTAGAAGCCATGTTTATTGGTTGCCCGTTAATGCAGTTTGAACAATCACACACTCTATATGCAGTCTGCTTAACCTGCAGCCTCAGGCTCCTAAGAGCTTCCTTTCTTCATCATTTATCCATTCTATTCTGGAATGTTCTAATTGACTATTAGAGTCTTCTCACTGAACCTCTTCGGCTTAATGACTATTAGAGGCAGTTCTCACACAAGAACTCGGGGCTTTGTGTGTGGGCTTTGGTGATTCCTGGAACCAGGTGATCTCATTTTTACTAGAACCTGACTCAGCCATGGGAAAGAGGCCTTATGCGAAAAGCTAATGAGGAGCTCGCTGCAAAAAAAAAAAAAAAAAGAAATTCTTAGTCAGCACAATTAGTTGGGTGGGAACATTTCTTTCCAGATAAAAAAGCTTGTGGAGGCAGGTAGTGAGAATCACAGAGGATATGAATTGTCTTTTTTATTATTATTATTATTATACTGTGTAAAGTTTTCTGTTCCTATAATATTTTAAGTACTTCCAGATGTTACTTCATGGTTATGCAATATGTCGGAAACTATGTTGAGAAGCATCAGATTCTTTTAGGTTTCTCATTAGTTGGCCATATTGTGTTGCTCCGTGCCATCGTAAAGTTGTGATGGCCTGATTTTTATCTCCTGATGTAAATTGTAGAGTAAATTTTAAGATATCGTCTGCTGCTATAAGTTACATGTCCTAAGGGTAGTGTGTGAGTGAAGGTAATTGCAGAGGTTATGCAGACTCCCCTGGGTCTGAAGCACGGCTTTGATGTCCAGAAGTGTTTGATTATCCAACCACAGTAAACATAACCGAGCTCTGAGAGTTTTGGTTTGGGGCTTTGTTCTGTCGTCTGGATGGCAGATCAGAAAGACAGAGCCTTCACCCAAATATACAACAAAACTGCTCTTCATCCTTCATCGAACAGAATATTCAAAAGGATTTTATCGATGGTTCTATGAGATTTTGATACTGAGGCCCAACCCCATTTCTACCCCTTAGCCCTTACCCCTACCCCTTGTTTTGCGCGTTCACGTGAAGTAGGGTGTAGGGCTAAGGGGAAGGGCTAGATACCCCTTGAAAGGAAGATTTTTTCAGTACCACACTCACACCATCTACAACGGCAGCATGGCTGCACACGGAAGTCAGGAGATGCACAAATTAGTATTTTTTTGTCATTATTACGAATTTTTATGACAAGCAAGCATATATTTTAATACATTCATAACGGTGTTAATGTTTTACCACTTAAAATAAAAACCGCTAAATTACGCTATCTATAATCCATAATAATAACTCCTGTATAGCAGTCCCACAACATACTTTCACATCTGACACTCGATGACACTCGATTACCCTGTCAGAAATTTCTAGTGGCTGGGAATGACCTTTTTACAGTGTCTGCTATAATGTTATTGTTGTTTTTGTGTTTACATAGATGAATATGGCCATGGTGTAAATGCACAGTACAGTTACGATCTTATTGCCACATTATATTGTTATGATAACATGATATACGCCTTCAGTGATTTCCTGAAGATAAATACCAAACAAAATAACGCAACTGGAATAACTACAGCAGTCACCATCGTCGATCTCATATGAAGCAAGAGATCGCGATGGCATATGATGACGTGTGCAGGTGTTGTAGTGCTGTCCCATTTCTTAGGGGTAAATTTTGAAGCCCGTCCCCTTCACACTTTTTCAAGGGCCAAGGGGTAGGGGTACAAAATATAATTGGGATTGGGACATGTTTGACAACACTTAGATTAAATACATTGCTAAATTAATGTTTCATCTTTGTCTAGCGCCAATGAAGTGTATAGAACTTAACATTTTGCCTAGTGGTGTGTAGGGGTGTCAATAGTATTGACTTCAGAACCAATTTCTCCCAGCATTCAATCAGCTGTTTAAGAATGTGCTTAATATTAAGAATGTGATTAAATCTTAGCCGAAGATAGATGCTTTTTAAATGTCAGTAGTCAATAGTTTTGACAACCCTAGCCATGTTATTCAGAATTAAAATGAGCTATCAATGATGTAGGTGACCTTCTTTATTTAGTAGAACATTAATAAGTATTTTTGTTGAAACTGTAGTCCTTGGTCATTCATAAACAGACTCTTTTGAGAGTCAAAACACAAAGAAAACAATAAAGGTATGGGAATCAACTAGTTGGCAAAACCGACATCATTTGACTTCTACTTTGATTCTTCATTATCCACTAAGATCATTGAGACATCACAAGGTTTCCGCTACATTCATTCATCCGTGGCGGGCCGCCACGCCAAAATTCATCCCGCCACGGCTACATTACAGCTTCTTATTTAAAACATTTAGTCGTGTTTTTTATAGCGGATTATAATCGCACCAAAACATATTAGAGGTAAACCATGCAAACTTTTCTGTAACCGTAGTAGTGCTGTGCGCTATTTGTTCAAGGTGACATGCTGACTGACTCTCTGACAGACTGACTGACAGGTGCGTGAGTCTAGCAAACACCGCGTAGCTTTCAGTTAAGATGAACACAGTTTCCATAAGTATACTTTATTGATAAAGGTCAATGGCTTTGCATACAATGACTTTATCTTGCTGGAGTTTAATGCCGTTTCACTTTACTTCAGGACGCGTTAATGTCGGAAACCGCACAAAAACGCACTAAATCGCGCTTCAGCAGCGCTTACTGGAGAGTGCACAAGAAGATCTGCACTTGAACGTGTAAATTTGAGTGCGTGCAAGAAGTTCTGTGCTCGAACAGAGGAAATCGGCGCGCAAGCAAAGAGATTCGCATGCTCGTATTACATGAATGCTATCTCGACTTGTAATACTGCGGGTAATATTTGTCTTTGAAATAGTTGGCAAATCTGTGTAAAAAGTCCTGCCGCCACTGCTGGAAAAAATCCTAGAGGAAACACTGCATCAACATATACTGTAATATGGTGATTTACTATGAATGTTCTTAAGTCATTGTGTTGGAAATTTGCTGAATTCTAATTATATCATTGCCCTGTATGTTCTGTAGGTCTATCGTCAGGACTGCGAGACATTTGGCATGGTGGTGAAGATGCTGGTGGCCAAGGAACCTAGCTTAGAGAAGCACCTGCAAAACCCACTGAAAGAGAACCTGACTGAGATCCGTGAGCGATGTATTGAGGACTTGCAACACTTCATTGCTGAACTCGACGAGGTGGTACGACAGCCCGAACCTGCTGTCTAAGGTGGCCTCGTTTTTCCTGAAGTTTTTTTTTCTGAACCTGTACTCCTTTATTGTTTTTATAAAGGATCTCATTTATGTGAAAGGATGTCATTTATGTGAAAGCCATTGTACACTGTGTACTTTGTGTCCACACTTCCTGGTACACAACAAATGAAAACATCTTTAAATATTTCCTTCATGCAATCCCGTTCATCCACTGAGACTAGTTGTTAGGTTGTATAAACTCTTTGTAACCTTTGAGCAGTAGGATAAAATAAAAAAATGAGATGGTAAGCATAAAGTAAGTAATGACACAGGAGGTCTCTCGTTCATTACGGAAGCTAAAAAGGTTTATTAACCTGTTGGGGAGATTTATTGGATGATGACTGTTGTCATGATCAAGTGGTTAAATCAAAAGGGTTCTATGATGTTGCCAATGAAGACACTTAAAGTCAGACCAATGACAATTTGATGAATTATGAAATGTAATCTTTATGGGTTCAGCTAATTGCTGCTATTTGTAGTAATGTTAAGTTGTGCAACTGACAGTAAAACATTTTCACCTTTTTTTTTATTATTCTTAACCTTTCCAGTCATATTATGAAAACCCAACACAAGTGTTTATGTAGTTTTTTCTTTGTATAGTATTAAAGAGTCTTGAACCTACCACAGTGCATGTTTCCTTTTGATTTAATGAGCCCTTTTTGTGGTTTTATGTTTGTAATCAAATAAAAATGCTCTTTGGTAATACATTTTTAGTATTATTTTCTCAAGAAGCCATTGGGAAAAAAAAGATCAAGTTGCAAGGGAATGTTTTAAATCTCTCTTGAAATATTTTATTGACATCTCAATGATAAAAAGGATAGTATGGTTACCTGTGGTGTATTGTGTATATACTAGAGGAAAGATTCCCCTAACATTGTTTAAGCGCATAAACACATTATGGACAGAGAAATCTTAAAGGGTGCACTTAATACACCTGTAGAGTAACATAATGAGGGCATCACGCATGAATAGTGCATATATATTTTGCATTTGCAAATCCCTGGTCAGCAAACCTCAATTAGTTCATTAATGATCATAAAAACTCCATCTCAGGTCAGTAAATTGTGGTAATTACTCATTTAACATAATTGGATATAAAAATATCAGTATTCCAATCTTAATTTAACAAATATACATTGCTTGCACTATTAAATAATTATTTAGTTAGTCTACATGCTACTCTTATTTCGCTTTTGGGAATAATGCTTTTGCTATACAATGTACAAGGAAATCTTACATGTTACTTTCATTGTTTGTACAACAGCAACGTAACTGGCTCTCAGTGTTTGTAAAGAGAACTTTCCATCTTCTGTAGGATCAGGCATGAGTATATTCCAGCTGCAACAGAGGCAGTCTAAGAAATTATGCAGTTCTTGCCCTTGTGACCTTTCTTTTTCAGTTTGGTCCTTGAGCCAAACGGAGGCGTTAAAGCCGTGACCCGAGTCGGATAGTCCTCTGTGTAATAATGAAAACTTTGGGATCTGGGTTTAGGGATTGGCTGACCAAGAAAGAATCCCTCCTCCTCAGATTCTGAAGATGAAGAAGAGCATGTTGAACACCAATCATCTTCTTCATCATCATCGCAAAAGTCCTGGAATTGGTCCAGTCGGACCATACCTTGCTGAGGAAAGTCTGAGGTGGCTTGATGATAAGGGTGCTGACTGTGTGCCGAGTGATTTAGTAGAATACCATTCCTGGGCTCTGGCATGTTTGAGCTGATTACCTGAGGCACAACATGCAGTTTCCCACGGTTTTTGGAAGGCAAGTGCAATGCATTTTCTGAACGCGTTTTCCGACTGTGCCTACGTTTGTGGTGATGTCTGTTAGCAGGACGTCTCTCTGCTGCTGCTGCTGCCTCCTCCTCCTCCATGTGATAGGTCCTCCTGCGTGTCCTCTCGCTCATTGGTGGTTGCCTTAAGCCCAGTGCACCATAATATCCCTTGTCCAGAACATCATCAGAGAATTTCACTTGCTGAGGTCTGGATTGGGGCTGAGATTGTGACTTGGTCCTTCTCAGCACTGGAAGATTCAGTGGAGATGGTGGTTCTGCTCCAAAATACGGTGCTATTCTGTCCTCTTCATCGTTTTCTCTTGCTCCCTGCCCCAGTGTCTCCTCATGACCTAGCTCAGAGTTTAAACTCCTCAGGGAATTAGCACTTCTGTGGAGCATTGAAGAGTTTAGTGTGCCCACGTTACTAATGTTATCACACTCTTCCATCTCTCTCTCTTGGTCTTTCATGTTTTGGAGGGAGTAAATGGTCTGTCTGTCCTTGCTGTCCCCATCCACTGAAGCGCCTGAAAAAAGGAAAGACATGTTGTGAGTAATCTGAATTGAAGAAGGAACAAAAATTGTGAGACTCTAGAAGAGTCTGTTTGAAGACGACATTCTTACCTGTAATATTTGAGAGAGCTAGAGAATCCATAGAATCTCCAATATTGTGTTCTGCCTTACGGAGTTCACTTGTAATGCACTCTAATGAGTCTTCATACCATTGCCTTGGCTCAGACCAGAATCCAGGCACTGTTCCCTGATCCATCTCTAGCTCTTGTATCTTTCTGGCACTAGCTGGGCCAGGGTGACTACCATAGGCAGAGTCTCCAAGTCCATCCTGAGACTGGGCCCAATACATCTCGGTGTGGTGCTTCTTACTTGCCAAATTGTGGCCGCTCATCTTTATTTCTGGCTTGGTTCTGTTCATTTCAGTGTCTTTCATCATCCATGGCTCTGCTGCCCTGGTGTCCTCCGTGTGGATGACACCGCGGTCTCCAAATTTCAGGAGCAGCTGAGTCATGTAGTCCTCATGTTCAGCCCAATCTTCCACAGAGTCCTCAGGAGCTTCCTGCTCATCTCGCTCTCTCCAGTAGTTGTCCTCTGTAAAGTTGATTCTCTCCAGCTGATGACACATTGTCTCAGTGTTGTCGCCACATAGATTAGAGGTCCTGTAATCTGTTGCTGAATACAGTTTTGTCTGCTGGCACTGCTCTGTAGGGCGACTACTCTTTCCCATTCGAATGCTGCGTCGAGATTCCCGTGATCTGGCGGACTGAAAAGCTG
Source organism: Danio kyathit (assembly GCA_903798195.1). Taxonomy (NCBI): domain Eukaryota; kingdom Metazoa; phylum Chordata; class Actinopteri; order Cypriniformes; family Danionidae; genus Danio; species Danio kyathit. Next base: position 17,263,367 of record LR812522.1, read on the forward strand.
AGTCTGAAGAATCAGAAGCATGGACATCCTCACCTAGGCTACAGTCCTTAGAGCAGTAGATCCGACCATCTTTTGGAAGAAAGGGACAGCCCAACAGGGAGGTTTTACATTGGGCACAACAAAAGCATTTGTCAGTAGCATGCCAATGTACACCCTCGTACGTCATTTGAGCATGGTCGACTCCTGTATGAAGGTAAATCAAGAAGTGAGAAATGCTGTAATATATCAGCTACATATTCATGCAACAGGTTTTCATTACTGCTACTGAAAAGCCGTCCTTTAGCACAGTGTTTCTCAACCAGGTTCCTGGAGGACCACCAACACTGCATGTTTTGGATGTCTTTTTTGTCACACCCATTACAGGTCTTTCAGTCTCTGCTAATGAGCTGATGATCTGAATCAGTTATGTTGGCTTGAGGATATAAGGAAAATGTGCAGAGCTGTTGGTCCCCCAGGAACGTGTTTGAGAAACACTGTTCTAGCAGATATTTGCTCCAACTTTACTCCAGGTCTTTGGGATTACTCTATATTCTTAAACTGGTATGTTGGACCAGATTGGAGCAAAACCTTGCAAGAAGGTGGCCTTTCAGATCGATTGCTCAGTGTTACCTAATGAAACTCACCAATATTCTCCCCACAGGCCTCGCAGTACTCCGCATACAGTGACTCAAAGCATCCACAACAGAAGGGTCGGCCATCTTTCATGATGTACCTCTGTCCTCCTAAAATAGTCTCGCACTCAAAGCATGAAAAATGTTTCATGTGCCAGTGACGACCCTCAGCTTCGGTACACTCGTCAGCAAAGATAATCTGTAAGAAGACATGAAATTATTTTTCTTTCTTGGACATGTTTGTTAATTTTATGTATTGGTTATTATAAGTGTATATATTCTCACCTCATCACAGGCTGAGCACCGTGGCTTCAGAAGCTCTGCATGATGTCTGCCACAGTGGATATTACCATTGTGGTAGAAATAGATGAGGTCCACCAGAAGTTCATGACAGGTGTAGCAAGTAAAGCATGCTGGGTGCCAGCAAGGGCCGGGGCCTGCTCGTGAAGCAAACACGGCCATCTCTCCGCCGTTGATATTCTCTTTACACTAAAATTCAAAGATGATATTTTATGAGAACCAATGGCTGACAAATGATTGCTTTAGCCAGTCAAAGTCATTGTACATTGTACTGGATTTTGCTCTGGATTCTTTTTTGGTAGAAAAACATTTAATTAAAATGGACCCCCAACTCTGTTGAAATGTTCTTCTAAAGACCAACTAAGCATGACCAAATGCATGATCATAAGTCTTTTTATAAGTACTTTTGCCAAAGTATTCATTTCACAGCTGCTTCCCATTATTACTACATGGCTGTTGGCCTTAGAAACAGGGGTGTTGAGTGTCTCGCAATTTTTTTTTTTAGGCAGCAGAAACCAGAGACCTGAGATTAGCACTGCTCCACAGTGTCTCAAGTGGCAATTTGTGGTGAAGGGATACATCTGTTTTTCAGAGGTATTATGATGCTAAGCCTTTTTTTTGGTTTGTGTTTACAAGTCTACCCAACAGGAAGCGACTCTCTGCAGTGGCTCTCATGTGCTAAACTCCAGCCCCTGAAGGAGATGATCTTCAGCCAAAGATTGTGTTGTAATACTTAATCTTTTCCATGAATTTTCTCTGTGCTTTGGTTGTCTTTAGGCCATAATTGGACCATTTGCCTGATTCCAAGTTGTCTGATTTGCCATGACAAGTCAATACTGCTTCCAAGGGAATGTAACATGAAGCAGAAACTTCATTTTCATAACCGTAAGTAGATTTGCTATGACTAGAAATAGTTGATCAAATGAGTGCACAGTTTGAATGTGGCCTACCTTGAACTCTGATATTTGCAAGTTAAGATTTTACTAAAAATGTAACAGATGGTGAGAAAAAGAGCAGGAACATTCATACATACATGCTCACAAATATGTTGCAGAGCTCTGGGAATCAGTTTTGGGGTCCCCCTCCCAAGTGCCTCTTTCTTTCTTTGCATGCTGAACATGTGGAGTTCTCGTCTCTCTTCATCACTGAGGGACTGGCAGTATCGGATCTGTGTTGAAGCAAAGGTAAAGGAAATAACAGATGAATATCTTCAATTTTTTTTATCAAAGGCTTCATCCACATTCGAAAGGGTGGAAAGTTAAAAAATGTACACAAATCAACCTCAAAGTTTACAATGAACTTGTGGAACTCGTACAAGACGACATAAAGGCAAACAACTTGCTCTGTTTAGCTCTGCAGGAGGGATAAACAATGATGCCACACGTGATGAATCTTTAGATCTATAACCCACAGTTATGCCAGGAATTCGCTAAAGTACACAGTTCTAGTTCCTACAGCAAGCACCATAAAAATTACAGAGGAACATTTTATTGCTGCTAGCCAGAGGAGAAGATGCCCCTCTGTGATAGCGCTAAATATATTTGCATGCAACTCTGTGTCCTTGTATGCAACTGTACTTGTACGAGGATAAATCCTTGTGTATTCTAGCAACATAGATGTCATCTCTATCACTTTCATTGTTTAGTTTTTCGCTCATACCTCATTGTCATGTGGTGGCAGCTGATAGAGTAGTTGTCTGATCCTGTGCTTCTCTCCAGGGCTGTTGACATATGGCACCTTCTCTTCTGGTAGGCACGAAAAGTAGATCTGAACCTGATGGGGAAAAAGGCAAACAGAGAGTGAGAGGATTAGGGTTTGCTTTCAACAGCTGAAAGCTGAAACAAGACACCAGCCTCAATTGGTGCTACATCATTCAACCTGTCATACAGGCTTCTCCCGATTGTCTCCCCCAACAAGGGGGAAGTGGGTATATCATTGACCAGGACAAAGCATTTAAACAGTGGTGTCTGTCAGTGGTGACCCTGAAGAATATTTATGGGGCGGTACGCCATTAAAGACACCAAGATAGATGCCTGCTGGAATGTTCCTAAGTGTTACTATCCAGACGAAGACAGACTGTTATTTCTGTAACAGTGGGGTTGGGTGTATGTGGGATTTGATATGGGGAGCTGTCATACAAATTGCCCTAAATTCTCTCTAAACCTCAGGAATTATGTTTTGCCTTCAAGTAACACTTATTCCGAAACTGATTGCAGTGCTTTCCACAGAACTGGGGAAAGAGATTTCATGAGGCTGTCAGGCCTCCCACTCCACATTTTGAAAAACGAGGAGAAGGTGGGGGTTAAAACAACACGTTCAACTTCACTCCAGACCCCCTTTCACTCTAGTCCCACCTCCACCCCAATGATTCTGCATCTGTGTTTGTGTATTGCCTTCGTTTCAGGAAGGTGCCAACCAGCCCCTAGACACAAGCTCAGGTCTGTTTGCCTACTGCACACAGCAGAGCAAGAAACTAGGTTTTCTAAATGGCTGTTTTGTTGGGACTAGTGCTTGAACCACACAAGTACAATTCAGGCAGTTTAAGCCAACACACTAAGGCCCTGTTTATACCTGGTATTAAGATGCATTTGGTCAGTCGGTTCAAGGGTTTCAGACTACCTTTGGAGGTCATTGAACATGGACAAACTCAAGCTAGTTTTAATTTGACATAGCTTACTAGATAACTTGAAGCCACCGTGAACAAAGAGTATTTATTGGTTTAAAATGTTTGTTGGGCATGTTCAGAAGAACTAATTTTTTATTTTTAAACTTCCCATGTTCTGCAGATTGCAGTGTCCCGAATTTTGCTTGCCAATATTAAGCCAATTGTAATGGTTTTGTTTTTTGGTTCAATTTGGAATTTCCCCAACCAATCGCAGAGCCCGGGGGACCAGAGTGAGTGCTCCGACTCGGCCCCGCCCTAGTCCTCAGAAAAACTAAATGCTTGCAACAGTTTGTACACTGCAGGGACGATTGTTTTCTACTAAAATCAATTCTCTCTGTCATTCTTTACTAGATGTTCTGTCATTTTCTGCTAGTTTAAGTTGGCTTTGTGCTGCCTAGCACCATGTCAGTCAGATATAGGCACATGTGTGCTCAATGTCAAGGTTAAGAGGATCCAGTCTCCACTTAGAAACTGAGTCAAAGAATAGATTCATTAAGAGCCGTTGCCCTCTGTGCAAGTTCATGTGCAGCTGTTTCAGAAATCAACCTAAATTAGCTGAGAATATTACTTGAAGTAAAACTTCTTATGTTCCACACACACAATCTTTGCTTTGACACAATAAATATGGCTTTACATATGTGGAGTCTTGTGGAATTCTGAAATATGGGATGGTTAAGGCTGCCTAAAAATCTATGCAATTAAGTAGATGTGAGGGTCATGGTTTACCTGCTCAGCCCGCAGTCCGGGAGGAACCCATGTGTACTCCTCAAGAGCACATCCAGAGTCGTCATCAGAGGTTGAACTCCTCTGAAACCCAAATGCCTTAGCTCCTCTCGAGTCCATGTCCGGTGCCCGAGTAATGGGCCAGATCCCAGATGTAGTCTCAAGACTCATGGGATGGGGGCACTGTTCAGGAAAAAAAGAAAGATTTAATTTTTGATTAAAATTGTAAGTAGAGCTGCATTTGTTTTCCCAAAAAATGCATTATAATGATTTCAGTTAGAATGTCCTTACAATATCTGAAAATGGAGAACAACTCCAAAGTCTTAAGAATCTTAAACGAAGGGAAGTTGTGCTTTGAAATCTCAGCAGTCTTGCCTTTCAGACCAACCCTTGAGCTGGCAGATAAGATGTCAATGTGTACACGAAGCAGGATTAAACACTCGTGCCTCTTTCTCCAAGCCTGCTTTATCTTGATGCTAAAGCACTTCAGAGTACTTTCTGTCAGATAAAATGCCTTTGGTCCCAAGGTGTTGAAAAGAACTCTCCTGCTTCAGTTGTTTTGAATTGCAAATGAGCCCGATATAGTGTGTGAACGCCCCTGTTTGGGTTGAGGTTGAAGCTTTATGAATCCCCTCTCAGCTTGCCCTCGAGTCACAGGGAAAGTCCTAGTCAATCTTATCCCGTAATGAGATAGATCCTTGATTAAATGTTTTAACATAGGTCTTGAATGTCCATCGTAGGTGTAGGTGATGGTTTTATTGTTTTGCGCATATTACGAGTTCTGTCTGTGTATTTCAGTTATCCTGTGAAGCAAAGGTAATAGATTTGCAATACAAAGAGGCATCAATGGATGGGGAAATCTTGGGGCAGATAACATTTTCCCTGTTCTCTTAATGGAAAATGCAATTTGTATTGCCTCAATCACAATCCTGCTCACCTTCAATGACCTCAGTCAAATTAAAATGCGAATTCATTTCTCACACCAGTGCCCAGTAACCTCTCAACGTAATTACCAAACCTGAATGAGAGTGAATGATCAGTCAGACAGAGTCGCCATGTATGGATTTTTGAGGAGAAAGGAATAGATGGCTAAAGACTTGTCAAGGATAGTTTACTCCCCCACCCCACCACCCACCCCCGCCAAAAAAATAAAAAAATAAATAAAATAAAACATTCTTACTATACTAAAATATGCATATGTAGATGCAAATCAAACTCTTAGCGCTTACTCCACTAGCTTTCTTTAAAAATGTCTTGCAGGGTAGGAAATGCCTGCTGTGACTTCCAGGGCCAACATACACAAGCACTCGCGTTACACCTTGTCACTCTTTGGCACTGACACAATGTGTGGCTTTGTGGCAAAAACAAAAACAGAACGGATCTACCCTGCCCTGTTTTCAAAGGAACCTACGTACACTGCGAAAAGGGCATTTTTTAAAGAAAGTCACAACAGCAGAGAAATGTAAACACACTCCAGATGTACGCCGCTGATCTGACTGGCATCCCATACAGGAAAGTGAGCACTCAGCACCAGCCCGCGAGTTAGTGTGTCAAAAATGAAACACTTATGAAATAAACACAGACTGGTGCCTGGATTAACTGAGGCTTGCATTACAACCATTCCACCTGAGGCTGAGATTCAACAAGCCTGGGCTTCATAGTGCTCTGTTGTTAGATTTAGGATGTAAAAGCTTCTCTGGTCTAATGTACACTGAGTTTGATGTGCTTCAGTCATCAGTTTTGCCAAGAATTGACACATGCAGTACAATCGATATGTGTTGGGACGACATGAAGGAATTAAGTTAACTTGTTTTTTTACAAATTTAAGTGAATTGAAGATAAAACAATTAAGTTGTCACCATAAAAGTTAAGAATTTTGTTGTTTCAGCTTATTTAAAATACACTAAGGATGTTCCACATATTTAACAGCTAACTTAACTCATTTTTACAAATTGAATTTGATTGAACATAAAAAAATGTGGTTGTCCCAAAAAAAAAACTTAAGAATTGTGTTGTTTCAACTCTTTTTAAATAAGTAGTTCGAACAAGCAGCAAAATATGTTGGGACAACATGAAGGAATTAAGTTAACTTGTTAGTTTTTACAAATTTAAGTGGATTGAACATAAAACAATTAAGTTTCACCCCCCCAAAAAAACAAGAATTGTGTCGTTTCAGCTCATTTTAAATAAGTAGTTTGAACAAACAGCAAACATAATTCTTTTGAGTGTATAAAAAACTAAAGACAGAGCTGAAAGAAGCCTTCAACTCTTTATATAGGCATAATTCAGGTTTATTTTGGCCTTAAATACTCTACTGGAGTATTTTTTGTTAACTAAATAGTATGCGTTAACTAAAATAAAACATACGTTGTAAATGTTCAGTAATGCTTTGTCCTGTATGCTTTGATCTATATGGAGATGTAACAAATCTGCTGTAGCTTTAATTCACCTGCCCTTGTAATTGTATTAACGAAATGGGACATGTCTCCTTATATGTAAATTTATTAATTAATGTTATATTCAAATTTATATAGATTTCTTTACAGTTCTAGTTTTTTAAATGATTAATTTAGCAGTTCTAATTAAAAAATTTGCATAAAACTCAAATTAACATCTTGCGAAAACTATAAACGTTATTACTATAATTGTTTATGTCACATTTAGATGATCCGTTTGTTGATTTTAAGTTACATTGCATCTACATGCCAACTAATTCTCATTAGATTATAAGTAGACTGTTAGGTTGGGGTTAGGATTGGCGTTGGGGTTAGTTAATGTAAGTTGACATGTACTTGCAGTTTCTTATAGTCAGTTAAATGTCTGTTGAAGAAGCAGTCTCAACAGATATTAAGCAGACAGTCTACTAATACTCGAATGGACCATCAAAATAAAGTGTTACCAATTGTTGGTGATGTCTAATGCTCAAAAATATGCACAAATTAAAACCAAATAATAAAAATCCCAAATTTACCCAATTTTACATTTAGTCTACCTTCAAATCTGATTCAAATGATTGCATCTCACAGCTGTACACTAAAACAAATCTCAAAATTAGGTGTAAATAGGCCCTTAGATAATCCAAATGCCAACCTCATCTTCTCCCAATTTTGATCCCACCACCCTGGTGCTATGTTATTTCAACTCCTGCTTCCTGTCTGTCAACAACACTTGTCACTTAACGCATTCGATTATGCGTTAGTCCTCCCCGCAAAGTCCAAAGCTTAGACCGAGACTAGTTTAGACTTGATTCCATCTTACCTTTGCGTAATGCATCCTGCACCATTTATAAACAGCCTCAAATTAGTGCAAACAACAGAGGAAGGAGAATCTAGCCAGCATGTCCACAACGATCTGAGGTAAATTCCAGTGTAGCTAGGAACGGTCTGTGTGAATGCTGTGCTTCTGAACCCGTTGAGATGAATGCATCAGTGTGTGTGCCAAGTAGCATGTCTCCTGTAGTCACACCGTCTCGGACCAGCCCCCTTCACACTCAATCCCTCCCCCTACACTTCAAACTGCAATCCACCCCCAACCCCAAAACAACCCTTCTCCACATTCCTGCAGTAAAGAGAGCCGTCCGCGTCCCACAGCAAAACCCTCTTCAATCCACATAGCCATTTGTTTTGTTCCTTGAGCATTCAAAGTCAAGTACATCCTGGAGGACTTCATTCGACATTGAATGTTGCATAAGTTACATCAAGGGCTTGTTGTGATCCCAAGAGTTCCTGTTATTTCAGCCACTCTTGTCATGTGAAGGAAGAACAGGGAGTGCTCAGGAAATATATGTTAGCATTTTAGAATCAGATAATGAATTATGTAAGCCTGTACCTTACAGAGAGTACATTTCAGGTGCAATCTGTTGCAATACTTATTTGTTTCCAAAAGCGAGGCATTGTGGTTTTAAAGTTGATAGACTGTGACTTTTGGAGGCGGAAAGATGCACGTTTAACTACGTTTGCGATCAGTTGTACATTATTTTTGGTCACAATTTATTTTAAGCTACAATTCTCACTATTAACAAATCATTAACTATGATGTTTAGCTCAATAAACAATCAATAAACTTCAAGAATTTGCTGCTTATTAATAGTTAAGTTGGATTTAGGTATTGGGTAGGGATCTAGAATAGGATCAAACAGAATATGTACTTCATAAGTACTAATAAACAGCTAGTATCTTATAATATGCCACTAGTTAATAGTGAGAATTGGTTCAGATACTAAACTATTACCTTAGTTTTTATTTGATTTATGCTCCAGCAGTCTGCATTCCTTGACAGTTGTTCTCTCTTGACATGTTCTCTCTGCACTTTTCTCACAAATGAAGCGCCACCAGAAATTCAACATGGATAAGCAGTGGAAAAAAGCAGCTGACACATGCACAAAAATTCAAGCAAACAAACAAAACAACAACAAAAAATAATGTCTAACAGCTGCAAACCATTGGCTTGGTGTGTCTCTGGCTTTAGAGACATTCTTTAGGAAAGCAGACTACCCTGGTTAAGCTGTATCTTATAAATTCACCAAAAAGATATACTATTTGTGTAATAAGATCTATGTAATGGCTATATTACAGTTATTTTTTCTCTTACCAGTCGAGAATGTTCAGAAAGTTGGTTCACAGGGCATTTCTATACACTCAATCTCTCACCTAAGGATCTTAAATATGCAAGATACCAGTAAAAATTCTCCCATCGACTTATTGTAATAATAATGGTAAAACCAATAATTGGTTTGTGCTGACTATTGTTATTACAATAATATCTGCATAATAATTTTGCATGTTTTAGTCTGTTTATAAAAAGAGATTTACCGACATGCGTTCACTCTAATTTCACGACAGTTTGAAATCACTGATGTTTGCGACAGTACATGGTTTCATTTCAGTAGCTGCGCCCCAAATGGCACACTATAGACCATTTTGAGGGATGTAAACAAAAACAACGGTAGCAACGTATTTCCTGTTTTACATTTGTAATTTCCATAGCTTCCGAGAATCCAAAAAGAGCCACACAATAATAAATAATGTTATGATAGCTGCTTTAACGTTAAGTTATAATTGAATTGTCTCTTGTTACAGTTATGAAATAGTTTGATAACAAGCAGGAAATATTTATGGGCCAGTGACTTCACCACATTGAAAGGTCTATATACTATGTACTTATGCACTTACACACCCAACAGCATAGTATATGTATGTAGTGTCATCCCAAATGGAACACTAATGTTGTTGTTTTTTACTAAGCGGAAATTCAAACCGTTTCCCAGATGACGTTTGACGGTTCCCAAATTAATTAGTGAAATAAATGAGCAAACTACCAAATAATACCTGTCATGAGTATAACCGCATTCACCATCCATCAGGATGCAGTATAATCACTCTCATAGGAGAATTTTACTCAAATTAAAATAAATAAAGTCCAACATGAGCGCCCGAAAGCTCTTCCTCTACGTGAGCAAAGCTGCGGTCGTTGAGTACGTGAGGTGTCCATCATTCCACACTTCTTTTACCGGTTGAATAAGTGCGTCATCTGGGTAATTAAAGTGCACTTATTATTTTTAGACATTCTCAATGTGAACGCACTACTTACACTATTTATACTACAAAAAATGGCATAGAATAGTGCATAAGTATGCGATTTGGGACACACTTACAGAAATCATGCTATTTTCTAGTATTCAACATGCGAGGTCAATTAGCATTGTATAATAATAATAATAATAATAATAATAATAATAATAATTCCTTACTTTTATATAGCCCTTTTTTGGACAATCTAAGCGCTTTACACATTAGAGGGAATCTCCTCATCCACCACTAGTGTGCAGCATCCACCTAGATGACACAATAGCAGCCATATTGTGGCAGACACCACACCACACACCAGCTGATTGGTGGAGAAGTGACCGATATGGGGATGGTTAGAGTCCCATTCACTATACTGGGGCGTTAGGACCCACACAGACCACAGGTTGAGCGCCTCCTGCTGGCCTCACTAACACCACTTCCGGCAGCAACCTAGCTTACCCATGTGGTCTCCCATCCAGGTACTGACCCTGCTTAGCTTCTGGGTGACCATGTGAGAGTTACAGAGAGCTTGCTTATACTTTATGCTTGCAAAATAAGACACGTATACATGATTGTTTTTGTGTGTTCATGAATTATTGTCATTAATATCGTTATAAATTACAGAAAACTTATGTGATATAATTTTCATTTTATTTTATGTACTTAATCGTCCGTCCCTCCACACTTCCAACAAATACTAAAAAACCTGTTGTTTTTCGTACAGTCCTATAAATTTCGTAAAGTTCTATAAGTCATCTTTCCTCCAAAAAAACATTCTAACAATATTGTATTTAGTCTCCTAATGCCTTATTGAAAATATTGTGCTTTTAAGGATTGCTTCGAGAGCTCTAAGATGCCACTCTGGCTAAGCATCTTATTATAAATGTGCTGGTTTTGTCCTCTTAAAACACAAAAGCTGGACCTTCCTCACACGCATCTCTGTTTGGTCACAGCTACTTCATCATGATCCGGCTGAAATGCCACATTTAGCCTGCGTGAAACTGCTAGACTGAGCAATTGCCAAATCATCCTAGAACTTGAGTTTGAGTGCCTTCCAGAGCCGAGAGGTCATTTTAGACAGCGATGAGAGAACAAGCCAACCAAGATGGATTCATCTGTTGTTGGCAGAAATTGTGAAGAACTACTTTACTACAAAGATAACCTTTGTTCGAAACATTTTGAGAAGATGTTTATCAGGAACACCACCGAAATGGCCGAAAATGTCATGCTGATTCCAAGGAAGGGGGAAATATGAAACCAAATGACGAGCTGCATAAAGAATAACGTTATTCTCCAGGAGAAGTGACACGTCCTTGTGAATGTTTGTCCAGATGTAGACTGAAACCAACCGCAATTAGCAGACACTCTTCCCATCATTTCCTAAAGCAAGTTCTTCAACATGTTGGTGATTGGTGGAAGACCACAACCCTTCCTGCTATTACTCTGCACAGTTACCTCTGCGCTATCTTAAAGGAAAGGGAAGCTACGTGCTAAACACCTAAGGTTCACATCCTCCTCTTCCCATTGTAAAATGGGTCAACCTTCCCCTGGCCAGCCATTATAAGCGATAACGCATATTTCACCTCATTGCCACGCCAATTGACAAGTGTTTAAGAATGGATGCTGCTCTGCTGCATTCACATGTCAGTGCTACCTAACTAATGACACTTTTTTTGGTGACCTATAACCCTTGCACACACCCCGCTCCCTCTGCTCATCTTTAGCTTTGCTCTTTCCTTCCAGTGTCAATGACAAGGCATCAAACTAATGGATCATGGCACAATTGTATGCACGCAGCTGCTCCAATTACAGCAAGAACTACATTTGTAAACAGCTAAGGTCATGTTTGTGTAAATCGAAGTGGTTTTCAATGCTAAGCTACATTTTTTTAAATGGAAATTTCCTCTGCATTCAGGTTTTGACTCGATGTTTTTTTGGGGTTTAGGGGGGAGGCTAAGTATCTCCACAATGGTGATTGTGCTATTGATTTGTTAATGATGCAATGCTGAGTGTCTCACGCCGTATGCGTTTTCATTCACACTGTCAGAACAACACATCAGAGTGTTTCTGATGTCAGACAGTTTACACTTGATAACCCCAGTCATCCTCTTGGATGGCTTTTTATTTTTTCAGATCAGTCATTTTGATTTGAGTAACACTGAGGATTACGGAGGAGGAAGCAATGATGCATGGGTTACTCTTTCAGGGCATAGCTGTGAATTGACACAGACTCGCTCTGACATATTTCCCCTGTCTGAGCATTTTTGCCTTGCAATTGCATTATGTTTCACAGAAATGTGGTCGGCCGTGTAAAATGATGACTTTAAGATCAAGCACAGGCTTCCGACGAATGGTTAGTTTTGCAGTGGGATAAACACCTACTAGCGTTTGTTTTTAAACAAATTATTTAGGGCAAACGTCACAGTGTTATTAATGTTCATTACACAAGTTCCTCCTAGCATGGTTTGTGCAATGAGCTGCTAACTCAAAGTTAGGGTATGTTTACTACAGTTGCTAAAACAGAAAAGTGATGCAAACACTGTCAAAACAAGCGCTGTTTGCACAAATCAATGGAAATGACTAAAAATGCTGTATAATGAATGCCAAGAACTGCACAAAAACACTACGCACCAGTGGACGCCATCATGGTTCTTTTGGTTGTCAAATAATATCTGTGTGCCTATAGAATGAAAACATAATGCACATTTGCGTGATGTCAATTTTACAAAATCCTGGTTTAGTAGTTTACATATAAAAAAATCACAAATGACCATTTTCTGGATTTTGTTATGACCCTATTTTCCCTTCTCTTCCCTTTCGGTGGCCTCGCAGTGTGATGTCACTATTAATAAGTTAATTTATGGGTGAAGGGTATATATATATACTACCGGTTTGGGGTCAGTTTTTTTTTTTTATTCTGAAATTATTCTGGTTATCAAGGCGGCCTTTATGAAATGTAAAAAAAAAATTGTTAAATATTTATTCAAATTTAAAATAACTGCTTTCTTATTGTATGTAGTTTCAAATTAAATTATTACTCCAGTCATTATTGCCTTCATCACTATTACCATTAATAGTAATGATATTATTATTATTATTATTATTAATGATAATATTATAGTGATTTCTGAAGGATCATGTGACTGAAGACTGGAGTAATGAAGCTGAAAATTCATCAATAAAATTACTGGAATAAATTGTTAAATTAAATTATAAACTACGTTTGAACAGTTATTTTACAGTGCAATAACATTTCACAATTTTACAATTTGTACTGTATTTTTGATTAAATAAATGCAGCCTTGGTGAGCAGGATAAGCTTATTTTAAAACATTTAAAAATCCTACTGACCCCAAACTTTTGACCGGTAGTGTATATTAGAATTTTTCTGAAGAACAGCACTTCCTCTGGTGGACTGTTATTCCCCAGAGAGGTCATTTTGTTCCAACTCTTTTGTTTTGCCGTCTTATGATTTTGTGTTAGAACATTGTATTTTATTGAGAGAATTTCAGTTGATTTCTTATTTATTTCAAATCCCTAGACAGTTTGTTATATTTTGTTATTCCCTTCGATAAATGTTTATTTCATTATAGATCTTTGTGTATCTGATCCTTTTTATGGTACGGTCGGGAGCGAGCTGGCTGTAACACAAATTGGGTGGCTCGTCCGGCATTCCTTTATGCGGGTGAGTAGTTTTTTTTTTATTAACTTTTTTCAAATGTTTGCATTTTCAGGCCCACAATTGTGTAAATGAATGGCCAAAATGCATAAAAAGTGTGAAAATGGAGACAGAAAAGATGCAAGTCAGATTTAAGTGAACTATATCTTTGTTTCAACAAAGTTTTAGGTAACAGTAAAACAGATTTTAATCAATATTTTTTCAAAGAATTGTAAGAATCTTTGTTGTAAACGAATGGAAAAATTTTTGAAAAGGAAACTTTGATTGTTTTCAAATTTCAGCAAATTGTCATAATCTGACATTTCTTTTGTCAATTCATCACAATTTAGTGGTATTTAGGCGACAGACCTGAAGGTGTAGGATTGCTTCCTAAGAATTTGCGATCAGTAAAATTATGTCAGAAAATTTGTATACAGTTGAAGTCAGAATTATTAGCCCCCCTGAATTATTAGCCCCCCTGTTTATTTTTTTCCCCTAATTTCTGTTTAAAGGAGCGCAGATTTTTTCAACACATTTCTAAACATAATAGTTTTAATAACTCATTTCTAATAACTGATTTATTTTATCTTTGTCATGATGACAGTAAATAATATTTGACTAGATATTTTTCAAGACACTTCTATACAGCTTAAAGTGACATTTAAAGGCTTAACTAGGTTAATCAGGGTAACTAGGCAGGTTAGGGTAATTAGGCAAGTTATTGTATAACGATGGTTTGTTTTGACTATCGAAAAAAAATTAGCTTAAAGGATACTAATTTTGACCTTAAAATGGTTCTTAAAAAATTTAAACTGCTTTTATTCTAGCCGAAATAAAGCAAATAAGACTTTTCCTATAAGAAAAAATATTATCAGACATACTGTGAAAATTTCCTTGCTCTGTTAAACATCATTTGGGAAATATTTAAAAAAGAAAGAATTCTTCAACTGTATTTGCAGCCATTTTCACAAAATGGACATCCATTAAAGGAATAGTTCGCCCAAAGATGAAAATTCTGTCATCATTTACTCACCCTTCACTTTTTGACACAAACGAATGAGAAAGCTGGAAACCTGTAACCTTTGACTTTCATAAAATCTGATTTCCTACTATGAAAGTCAATGTTTACCAGTTTCCAGCTTTCTTCAAAATATAATATTTTGTGTTCAACAGAAGAAAGAAACTCACCAAGGTTTGGAATCACTTGAGGGTGAGTAAATAATGGGTAAATAATTTTTTTTGTGGTGAACTAACTCTTTAAACATTATCAAAAGCTCAACCTCTTCCATACAGGTCATATCAGCTAAAATTTACCTTCCCTGTAATCACACGCTCCCTTTTCACACCCTTTATCAGTCCATTCACATTCAGCGCTACTGAATTCTCCACTGAAGTCTGAATTTAAATTGAATTGACTATTCACACCTGGAAACTGCCGTACAGGCATTGCAATCTGATGAAAGCGATTAAAGTCTCTCGCCCATTCCTGTCGGTCAAAGCGCTACATCCATCAACGACTGCTTTTCTCACCGCTGTGTTAATATTCAGACTCGCGTAAGAGTAAAAAGACACAAGCTGGTGTGAGATATCTGGTCATAAAAGAAAACGGAAAACTTATACGTGCCAAAACTTTACAGCCCAGCAGTGAATGTTTGCAAGACACCTTCACAGGGTTGTAAAGCCCAATAAAAAGGCTCTAGTCATGTCGCTGAATAGTTTGCAAAGAGGAAAGGAGGCCAGATTAGCCGGAATTACAAACACACTGTAATGTGTGCAGACACGTTGAGTGATAAAAAGCTTTTCACACAAGCAAATT
>LR812522.1:17281206-17321206 GCA_903798195.1 Danio kyathit
ATAGATAGATAGATAGATAGATAGATAGATAGATAGATAGATAGATGGATGGATGGATACATAGACGGGTTGATGTATGGATGGATACATAGACGGGTTGATGGATGGATGGATACATAGACGGGTTGATGGATGGATGGATAGATAGATAGATAGATGGATGGATGGATGGATGGATAGATGGATGGATGTATACATAGACGGGTTGATGGATGGATGGATGCATAGACGGGTTGATGGATGGATGGATAGATAGATAGATAGATGGATGGATGGATGGATGGATGGATGGATAGATAGATAGATAGATAGATAGATAGATAGATAGATAGATAGATAGATAGATAGATAGATAGATGGATGGATGGATGGATGGATGGATGGATGGATGGATGGATGGATGGATGGATACATAGATGGGCAGATGGATACATAGATGGATAGATAGATAGACAGGTTGATAGAAGGATGGATGGATGGATAGATGGATGGATGGATTGATTTTGAGGTGGAACTGGACCCATACACTTTCTGGATTTCTAAGATTCACCCAGTCATACTGAACGAAATGAGTATACCTGAATTAAATGGACTATAAGACAAGATGCTCATGTAGATCCACAAGATGTAATTGTAAATGTATATGCTACACATCTGTGCCTTCATTACTCATAATGAGAATACCCATAATGCTTTTAAAGTCCTGCGACCACAAAATCATGTATAATTACAGGTGGTCTAAAAAAACATCTTGAGGGCCTCGTATACAACCCCGAAGACCACCCAGCCCAAAAAACGGGCCTCCTCGAACTCCACAGAGCGCAACGGCCCCCGAACCTCTGCATCTCCTAATTACAATCATTTGCCTCATACCAAACGAACACTCAACATCTGCTCCTAATGCTGCCGACTGCGATTATTAAAGAGATTTTACTCCCGGGTCGACACACAGAGGAAGCGCAACAGACAGGAATAACAAGGAGAGGTACAAGTCCGTGCGATTTGTTTTTATTAGCGAGGATACACTGCAACATGTTGAAGCAATGAGCTCGATATGTTTTGCTAGTTCGTTAGTTGGTTTTTCCTGGCTCCGAAATCTGGCATGCAGTTTAACCAGGTGCTGATGAAGAGATCATTGATTTAATGTGCTTGACGACGCTCTCTGTTGTAATAAAAATAGCACAGCATATCTAGCAGTGCGTTTGGTGATATTCAGGCTTTAAGTAAACAAGTTTTGTTAATGAGATTTAATAATCATTCAATGTAATTGTCAAGCTGAATGCAAGAAACACACACACCATTTATGTAACCAGTTGTATGGCTACACTAATGCTAATCATATAGCCAGGGATGGGCAGTATTTATGAGACATGTATTTCAAACATCTATTTGATTGAGCTGATGAAAATGACTTAATATTTTGTATCAAAATGTTGTAGTGTCTTGTATTTTTGTATTTCTAAAACACTGTGTAACAAATCTACAGTTGAAGTCAGAATTATTAGCCCCCCTTTCATTTTTTTTTCTTTTTAAATATTTCCCAAATGATGTTTAACAGAGCAAAGAAATTTTTACAGTATGTCTGATAATATTTTTTCTTCTGGAGAAAGTCTTATTTGTTTTATTTTGGCTAGAATAAAAGCAGTTTTACATTTTTTTTAAAAGCCATTTTAAGGTCAAAATTATTAGCCCCTTTTACTTTTTTCGAGAGTCTACAGAACAAACCATCGTTATACAATAACTTGCCTAAGTACCCTAACCTGCCTAGTTAACCTAGTTAAGCCTTTAAATGTCACTTTAAGCTGTATAGAAGTGTCTTGAAAAATATCTACCTGTAGTAAAATATTATGTACTGTCATCATGGCAAAGATAAAATAAATCAGTTATTAGAGATGAGTTATTAAAACTATTATGTTTAGAAATGTGTTGAACAAAATCTGCTCTCCATTAAACAGAAATTGGGGAAAAAAATAAACAGAGGGGCTAATAATTCTGACTTCAACTGTACATCAAGACATCATAAATGCACCCCCTGACTGGTGATTTGGATGTAATTGACTCTTCCATTTAAAGAAGAATTGAAAAAATCCTAAGAGAAAGAGCATACTGTACAAATAATAGTAGTTTCGGATGGATTACCAATGCCAAATGTTTGTTGTTAAAACAAACAACAAGACAATGTGCACACCTCCACTTTGTGCGCGGGTCTCTTTTTATTTATAAACAATTTAAAACGATTCACAGAGCTCATCTCTCAAAGGCCAAACTTTCTAAAATATATCCCAATGTTTCAGATATGTGTGATAAATGTAAACTTTCACCATGTAACCATAGTCATATGTTTGTATTTTGTATTATTAATTTCTTTAAAATTGTTTCTGATATTCTGGGGGTCAAGTTAGCTGTTTGCCATTTAATCGCTATCTTTGGTGTTCCCTCTCAGTGTTGACCTTTAAACCGGAGACACGCTGACATTGTGGCTTTTGCATCTCTTCTCGCTAGGCGCAGAATACTGTTGTCTTGGACCTCCCCACAACCCCCCTCTATTTCATTGTGGCTCAAAGATTTAGTCTTCTTTTTAAAACTTAAAAAAAATTAAATACAATATCAGAGGTAGGGGAGAACAGTTTTTTGACAAATGGCAGCAATTTATTGCATTCTTTAATCACTTAAAAACCTTAGATGTGGATTGAGTTAAGGTATATACAGTTGAAGTCAGAATTATTAGCCCCTCTTTGAATTTTTCTTTTTTCTTTTTTAATTATTTCCCAAATTATATTGAACAGAGCAAAGAAATATTCACAGTATGTCTGAGAATATTTTTTCTTCTGGAGAAAGTCTGATTTGTTTTATTTCGGCCATAATAAAAATTTTAGGGACAAAATTATTAGCCCATTTAAGCTATATATTTTTTTCGATAGTCTACAGACCATCATTATACAATAACTTGCTTAATTAAGCTAACCTGCCTAGTTAACCTGATTAACCTAGTTAAGCCTTTAAATGTCACTTTAAGCTGTATAGAAGTGTCTTAAAAAATAACTAGTCAAATATTATGTTCTGTTATCATGGCAAAGATCAAATAAATCAGTTATTAGAAATGAGTTATTAAAACTATTATGTTTAGAAATGTGTTGAAAAAATCTGCTCTCCGTTAAACAGAAGTTGGGGAAAAAATAAACGGGACTAATAGTTCAGGGGGGCTAATAATTCTGACCTCAACTTTATGTATGTATATGGTTTGTTATTATTTTTTTCTGTATTTGTATTTATTTTATTTATTATTATTTATTATTTTTTATTTAACTTTTTTTTTTTTTTTTTTTTCAGATGTTGATTGTTTTGTGGGTTGTTGTAAAATGTAAAATGCTATTTGCAAGAATAAAAATTCCATGACAAAAACAAAACAAAAAACAAACAACATAAAAATGAGTCCTACAGTGGCGGTTCCTACTACCCGATTACATCATTGGCGGTTTCAAATGCAAGTAGTTCATCAATAGGTCCACTGTATAGGAAATATGTACATCTTAAGATGTCACAACATATGAAACACAAATATTTAATAATCAAAAACTCGTAATACAGATTTTACATTGAGTATTGAAGAGTTCAATAGCAAAAAAAAAAATTGATTTCTGAAAAATTCTGTGAGCAAAAAATTTAAATGAACTCTTTATTTGAAGATATTAAGAGGTTGAATATTCATTGTACAGAGATGATGGCAGTTTTACTGGCCACATTTGCTATCAAACATTGTTTACTTTACTAAGTCAGTTTAATGGGGAAGCGATTGATCGAATAGGTCTAATTGATGGAAGATTTGCAAAGAATTGTCATGCTCTATTGTAGAAGTATTTTGTAGTATTTTTAAAATACAAAATACTTGGTTTTATTTTAATACACGGTGTGACTGCTGTATTTTGTAGTTAATTTTGATGCACCTAAAATTAAGGTGTTTGGTTTCCACAACCCTGCATATAACATTTTCCAGTTTTCCAGGTATCATTTAAAAAAGACCCATTGTTTAAGCAGCAAATCACCTTACTGTTTCAGGTGTTAGGTTCACAGGTGTTTCCAAAGATGCCACTGAAATGAAAATTTGACTTTGGTCAAGTGGTAAGTACCATTTTAATTCAAATACTAAATTGCAGCTGTACGTTTTGACTGTGCATTTGATTTCAGTTCACAATTATGTCATTTATAGCCTTGGGAAAAAAAAGACATCGAAGATATTAATGGTTCTCCGGATTGGCCGTGAACAGGTATGTGTTTGGAGTAAATTTCACCGTTACAATTGTGTCTTTAAAGTTTTCACATTATGACACACACACACGCACAAACACAAGTTTATTTTTATGATTAGTGGGGACATTCCATATGTGTGATGGTTTTTACACTATTCAAACTGTATTTTTAATTGCCCTAAAACCACCCTACACCTTCAAGGAAACTTTTTATTTAAAACATTCTGTGAGATTTGTTAACTTCTTGAAAAATAGGAGCATCAAATTGTATTGTCACATCATCAGCATGTGTACTATGATGACTGAAAAGCACAGATGCAAAATACACCATACAAACAAAAGAATATACTATTAGCAATGTTGACAATAAATACATAAAGGAACCACAAATTACACACATGTAGGCACAGATAGACACAGTCAAAAAGGTATAAACATAGTTTGACTGTCGGTGGAAAAATATTGTTGGGAATATTGTTTAAGTAAGGATTCGTTTAAAGGTAAGGATTCGGTTAAACATGGGGCAATGTCCTCGTAAGTCACCTTCTCTTTGTAATATCTATGTCATGTTCATTTAATTATACAAACTTGGGTCCTTATATGTCGCAAAAACACGCAGAAACACATTTTTAATAGTTAAAATCGGCACGAAATTATAATTCATGTAAACATGGGACAATGTCCTCCTAAGCCACCTTCTCCTTGTAATATCTATGTCATGTTCATGTAATTATACAAATTTCGGTCCTTATATGTCACAAAAACACGTAGAAACACATTTTTAATAGTTAAAATGGCAAGAAATAGTAATTCATGTAAACATGGGAAAATGTCCTCCTAAGTTACCTTCGTCTTGTAATATCTATGTCATGTTCATTTATTTATACAAACTTTGGGTCCTTATATGTCGCAAAAACACATTTTTAATGGTTAAAATTGGCAAGAAATGGAAATTCATGTAAACATGGGACAATGTCCTCCTAAGTCACCATCTCTTCGTAATATCTATGTTCATAATTCTACAAACTTGGGACCTTGTATGTCACAAAAATACGCATAAACACTTTTTTAATAGTTAAATTGGCAAGAATTGGAAATTAATGTGAATTATTGATAGCTTTTGAAATGATTCACCCTCATGTTTTTTATTTTGTTCCATTTTTATGAACTTTTTTTTTTTTTTAAATAATAAAATAAAACATAAAAGGAATCAGTGTCCAATAAATTTGCCCACTTAAAACCTGCACCGTTTCTTAAAATCGACTTAAAGCTCACATTCATATCTGCTTTTATGCAATACTGATTACCGTCCTCATGTCTTTGGTAAGCTATTTTAAACCCAAAGTATAGTTTTTAAAATACATAGAAGAACCCAAAGCCTTGCGCAAACGCTCGACACTTGCAGTCTACAAAGTTGTATTCATATCTAACGCTTATTTTCCTCTTCAAAAGTGAAACATCTCTATTTGTTTTTGACATCTTCAATAGTTTTTTTTATTGAGTTCTTGTTCTGTCTTCATTTATTTTGTGACTACAAATGAATAGTCTGTGTGTTGACACCTTGTGGCCAAATTAGGAAGTGCACATTGCATGCATGATCGCAAAAAGCACCCAGGTTTGGGGTACAGTATGCAAATACTCTCCTGACGACAGAGTTTGTTATGTGCACTGTACACAGACCCTAATACATGCATAAAAACTGAATAATACATTAGGCTGTACTCAAGTGTATGTCAAAAAATGTAAATAAACATTGCTATGCATCCATTTAAATGTTAAACGTAGTCTTAAAAAAAATCGAGTGTGGCCAGCTATCTTATTTTTTTGCATATATGGTCAAGTGTTAAGCGATGTGGGTAGCGGAGGCCACCTACCAAACACAGACCTCAGTCATTCTGATGATAAATTGTGCAACTGTGAATGTCATCTTGCATCATCCCCATTTAGAAGGTAATTACTCCTCTCTCAACAGGGAAATACAAGCCAAAAAAACTCAAAGAGGGGAGTATGCAACAGTAATGACGCTAGACCCCCGGGGCAGGTTGATTGTTTGGGCTTAAAACACACATACGCTGTTATTCAATCCACATAATTCATAAACTGGTAACATGACAAGCCTGCTGCTGATCACAGATCCTACTTTACTCACAAACAAGGCTGTGCTTTACTGTCACTGCAAGGTTATTCAAACCTGTTAGGATAGTGCTGTTTTGGGGTGGCGTGATGACATGTAATCGAACACCATGGGATGATATTGTAATCCTCGCATAATGCCTGTCTGTGTCGAGGGCCCCTCAGACAAAGTCATGCTATTCTGTTCTTTAAAGCTGGGCTGAAGCTTTACATCCTCTCTAGGCTAATCTATTTGTGGGCATGTGGTTACTGTAAAGTGATACTGCACATCTTTGTCACTTGATAATGATAATTTGTTCTACTTTGGTCCTGATGTATGTTTAAATGAATCTGTTCCTTTTTTTGTGTGCAGATACTCGAGAGAAGCAGATTTCAGCTCATTAGGCACGGAAGAAATGGATCATGGGACTGGAAAGTATAATGATCTTCATCAAGTCTCTCTGAGGAGCGACGAGTGTTATTGAAAGGTAAAAACCTCTGAGGGGATTTGGGGATTTTCTCAAGGAAAGCAAACTGCATGCATACACATACATATACATATTACAGTTTGAATTTCAGCAGCTGCACGGCGTGAAAATCATGCAAGCAGAAAGGATGAGACTCCAAAACAAGCCTTCGCATGTTGCGTTTCACAGCTGAATTCGTTTAGATAATGAATCTCGTCCTGACATTTTGCTTTTCCAAGAAAAGCAAACGATCTGGTTTCCGAGGTTCGTTCATATTAGCACAGAGAATGATTCTTCATAACTTGATTCGAATGCTAGCTATTAAACCCCCATACCTTTACTACCCAAACAAGCACACACAATAAAATCTCTGTTTGGTGTGCTGGAAAGCCCCGAGCATTCATTAGTAAACCACAGAAAATTTATAAGCATGTCTTCCATGCTATGCGGAAAAAGCTATTATAGTATTCTAATGGCGAAATATGTATCTCTTTTTGTTAATTTGTTAAATGCAAAGAGAGATGTTTGTTTACAGGGTTCCAGCACCCATGTTTGACCATGACTGTACATAAGAATGTGGGTGGGAAAGAGTTTCATTGCAACTTTAAGGTTAAAAACATTATATTCCATTTCTCAGCTGCATTTGGTATGCATAAGTACCAAACAGTGCTGTTCTACCCATTCCACGTTTGGAGAGAAAATCTAGTGTAATCTAGTTTTACATACTTAATTTGATCAGTAACTGTTTTTAAATCCATAAAAAAATGTTTAGTCAATGCTCTTTCAGCTCATTCACTACTAGTGAGCTAGTAACTAGACATTACATAGCATAGATTCCATCCAATAATCTCAAGAATTTCTGGTTATTACTTTCAATCAGAAACAAAGTCTCCTTGTTTAATTTCTGGCCATTTTTCTAAGAAGTGTATAAAATAAAGGCTGTTTTGACACTTATTTTTGTATGGAATGACAGATTGTATTGGTGCCTCAGTGAATGAAAGCTCTTTACCACTAGTTATAGCACAAAACAAACCTGAAAGAAGTGTTTTAACCTAGATTAAAATGTCAATACCTGACAAAAGTCTTGTTGTCGATCCCAATTGTAAGAGCAAAAAATGATAAAAAGCGGCAGAAGGTAGAATTTTCCGATAAATAATCTGATCCCAATCATCACAAATACTGCAGAAAACCTATTGGAACCCGCATGGACACAAGATTCTCACAGAAATCCATCAAGCTTGGTTAGGAACAATCAGGTTTGGGGTTACATTCAGTATGGGGGCGCACGAGAGATCTGCAGAGTGGATGGCAACATCAACAGCCCGAGGTATCAAGACATTTGTGCTGCCCATTACATTACAAACCACAGGAGAGGGCAAATTCTTCAGCAGAATAATAGCTACTCCTTCTCACTATTCAGCCTTCACATCAAAGTTCCTGAAAGCAAAGAAGATCAAGGTGCTCCAGGATTGGCCAGCCCAGTCACCAGACATGAACATTATTGAGCATGTCTGTGGTAAGATGGAGGAGGCATTAAAGATAAATCCAAAGAATCTTGATGAACTCTGGGAGTCCTGCAAGAACACTTTCTTTGCCGTTCCAGATGACTTCATTAATACGTTATTTGATTCATTGCAGAGATGTATGGATGCAGTCCTCCAAGCTCATGGGAGTCATACACAATATTTAATTCCCTTTCTGCTGCACCATGACTTTATATTCTATACTGTACATTATTTCTGTTAAGTGACAAGACTTTTGTCTAAGCAAAGTCAGACCTTACTGTCCTAATTAAATAATTAAAACTCAAGGCATGATCATATTTTATTTTGGTAAAATAAGCGTAGAGGCCTTTGCCTTTCATATTAGCCACTTCTGATACCAAGTAATCAACTAGAAGTTAAGTTATTATTTGTTGTTGCTAAAACATGAATAGACGGCAGGACTTTCGTCAGGTAGTATACATGCGGAAATCTCATGTTGTGTGTGCCATTACACCCTTAATCTCTTTGGATTTGTGAATTGTGCCACAATGTATTTTTTAAGGTTCAATACAAGATGGGAAAAACAGC
Organism: Danio kyathit; assembly: GCA_903798195.1. Classification (NCBI taxonomy): domain Eukaryota; kingdom Metazoa; phylum Chordata; class Actinopteri; order Cypriniformes; family Danionidae; genus Danio; species Danio kyathit. Next base: position 17,290,105 of record LR812522.1, read on the forward strand.
ATTGTGGAATGTTGCATGCTCAATCATATTACCATCATGACGAAGATGTGTCTGAAAACATGTGTTAAGCCATATCTCGCCTATTTGATTTCACTATGCAATTTAAACGCAGACATCTTGATTGAATTTGCTCAGCAACTCGATCAGAGTTGGCTTCTTAAGGCCTGGGAATGTGAAAACACTGACATGAGAGTAGGCTAATCAGAAGCAGGAGATCCAAATGCGCACAAGCCAAGAAATCAGAATATGAGATATCACACCTGCGCTTATAAAACAGTTACAGTTGTGCAAATGTAAATGTATATTTAATCTCAATGCCAGTAATTTATCATGTCGGCGGAAGCCTTGATCTGTGCTAACTTCTTAATGTACGACGGTAATTGAAGCAGCGTGCCGCCTTTCAGCTGTCAGGATGAGTGTGTGCTCACCTCTGCAGCGGTTGAGATGGCCTTATCTTCACGCTGTCGGAATCGGCCGGCTGCTGAACGTCTGCCGCACGTGTTTACCTTCTCTCATCCTCGCACTCTGATTATAAGGCAGCTGCCGGCAGCCGTCTGTCTGACTGAGCCAAATCATTACCTGCCTTTAATCTCACGCTCTGATATTGCCTGTTGTGGGTAATTATTACTGCGGTGCCAAATCAACTTGCTCTCACTTGCATTTACAAAAAACTAAACAAGGAAATCGAATCATTTGCTCTGATCCCTTAGCTTTGCAAAAGATTGACTCGTTCTTACCTCATCCTCCTAACTCAGTTTTCTGTCTCCTCCCTTATGTATTCTTTCAAGTTGGATCATGGGGATGTGATGTGTTTTAATATCGAGCCGCTGTTCCACAACATGTTCATGAATACGATGTGGTTTCGTGCACAAAGCCAAGGCCAGACATTTGTTTCATTTTCAGGCACCGAGTAATTAGAAACAACTCGAGCATCTCCCATTCTGAGCCAGACAAGAGTGTTGACCTACGAGCTGTCAGTCATGGTGGATTATTTCCATTTTCTCAGTTTCTGTGCAGTTTGGCTTTCCTTCGTTTTTAATAGGGCTTTGGGTGGTTTGTTACTTTACAGTTTAAAAGTTATTTTAAAGCAATCATGTTACAACATTAGAAATCATACAGAAAAACAGCATTACCCATGATGCTGTAGAAAACCCCCCCGCCAATTAGGGCGTACTCACACTAGGTACAAATGCCTTGAACTGTGACGAATCACGATTGTCCCCTCTCCCCGATGGCCTGCACTCATACTGCATTTTGCCTTCCGAACCTGAGCACGCTTCCATCATCACTGACGCGGCTGTTCAGTTTAACAGGAAGAAAAGCGCTCTCGCTCAGCACAGTGGAAATTGCTTTAGTTATATAGTGTGTCATTTTGAATGCAGTGACACGCAGTCAAATATTTTGCCGAACAGATCCACAACTTTTGACGCTCATAAATGATCATGAAAGTCCTAGTGCTGCACGTATTAGGAGGTTTGCTGAAGGTGCAGCTGACGTGCAGCGAGGGGTTTGCATCTTTAATAAACTACGACAGTTTGCAAGAAAAAAACAAGCGCGGTGCGCTGTTTATGTCGCTAGGCAATGACTGAATCAGCTGGGTATTGTGCGAGAGTGTTGCTTTTGATATTGGTATATTTTTAAAGTTTGATTATAGAGCTCCGGATAATTCAAAACAGTCTCTCCTCCGACTTCAAAGTCTAAGTAGTTGTCTTGACAACACAAACACTGCAAGTACCTCAGCGGAAACCCAGCCTCTGCTTTCAATTGATTGGAGAATAAAAAGATGCAACTGACGTAACGCGCTTTTGTCAAACGAGTTTTTTTTCAACTGCGAGCGCACGGCGCACTACGGCAAAAAAGTGAGGCGCACAGGGCATAAAAAAAGTTGAAGCAAGCAAAGTTCACCACATATCTTTAGCACCGCCCACTCCTAAATAGTAAATTACAAAATTGAGACAGTCAGACTAGCTTTCAGTAAACTTTAATTATGGTATATATTTGCATATTTAGCTAAAATATATTTTCAAAATTAAATATTGTTTGCATAGATAAAATCAACAACTTAAAGAGTTTATATTTCTCCGTTTGTTTTAATTGCATTGTGTCATTCCTAGTGCTTCATAGGATTGTAGTTCTTTGCCACATTTAAGCTTAAGTACACATTCTTTTAGTTTAGTTTAGTCTTTCTGATTTTCATGTACCTCATTGGTTCAGATCAAAACGTGTTTCATTGAGGTTCATGTTAAAGCTTATAACATATTGCTATTAAAGATCCCGTGAAGTGCTTTGAAGTAGAGAAGGGTATAAACGGAGGTCGGAGACAGCTTCAAGTGGGTGGGACTACAAGTGGGCTGTACAAACCTGGAGTTTTTATTTATTTAATGTCCTGTACATGACACGGAGTCCAATATTGTGCTTTATGAATGTCTACACCTACCCCTACCCTAAACCCAACCTCACAGTAACCTGTTTTGTTTTATCAATGTCTACACCTTCCCATACCCTAAACCCAACCTCACAGTAACCTATTTTGTTTTATTAACGTCTACACCTACCCATACCCTAAACCCAACCTCGAAGTAACCTATTTTGTTTTATTAACATCTACACCTACCCATACCCTAAACCCAACCTCACAGTAACCTGATGTGTTTATTAATATCTGCTCCACCTACACCACCTAAACCCAACATACTTGTGATTTAAGTCCCTCCCACTTGGAGGTCACCCAACGCACTTGCAGTGTAATCCCTCCCACTTGGAGGTCTCCAGGCTGTATCGATACCTACTTGTTGAAATGTTAATTTTTTATTCAATGTTTAATGTAATCTCAACTAAACAATGAAGAGAAGGTGGTACATAGGGTAGTTCCTCCTCTGAAAAAAACAGCCAATAGCATTTAATTTTTATCACAGCTCATTCCAGTGAGAGTGGTTTAGCTCAAAGGGGGCGGAGCATGTCAGATTCTAGAGAGTATTTGATTGGTCAAGATTTGATAAACTGTGATAAGTGTGAATTGTTAATATTCAAATCATTGATCCATTCAGGCATAAGTGACAAACTGCAAGCTTTGGACGTTTATATCAGTTTTCTATATTCCAAACATGAATTTTGTCACTGATTTGGAGCACACTTGCTAATAGATATCCCTCAAACGAACAGACTGAAAGTAACATCTAAATATTTAATTTAATTTCACTGGACTTTTAAAAGCGGGTGACCATGAATGAACTGGAACTCTAAAGCCAACACTGCCATCATTAATTGTATACTGTACCAAAGAGCTTCAAGCATTGACTTTCAGCTCTGCTTTCGACTATTTGGCTTCGCTTGAATGTTTCTCTCATTGCTATCTAAAGAAATATCTGTTGTCTAAGAGGTGGTCTGCTAGTTTAAATAGCAGCTGGCCTGTATCAGCTTCTGACTGCTTGACTCTTTCAGCGCAACTAAAGAGCAGCTTGTCTCTGCCGTCGTCTCCATGCCTGGCAGCGTTTAAAGGCCGGCAGATAGAAAGCTGCCAAGTGTGCGTGAGGTGTGGGCTGATTTGCATAGGTTAGCACACGTCAGGGCCTCCCAGCATAAACGGGCCACTGTGAGCCGCCTCTGCTGACCGCTAGTAAATCAACACGGATACATATACAAGCACTCCTCTGAGCATATCCTGTCGGCCAGGATCCGGGGGTTAAAAACGCTCTTACTGTCGCTCTTGCAGCTTGACCAGACGCACACACGGACACTTGTTCGCACACAAATATCCTTCTGTTTCACATTTTAGACTGATTTATTTGTCATATGATATGAGCTGCAAACACGACTCTAAACAACACTGCTTTAAAAATGCAGCTTTCAGCATTATTTTTTGTTCTAGACAAAGATTTTTCCATCTTTAACCACTTGTTTCCCTGCCGTTAATGCATTTTCTGTGATTCAATCATTTAATATATTCCACCTTTCATTATTTTTTTTTAATTATTGTGAGCAGTTTTGTGAACTATCCCTTATATTTCCTCAGATTTGACATTATGTTTGCTCAGTGTGACTCACTGGTGCTTTTGAAAGAATGTTATACAGCTAACAAGTCAACAGGAATGCAAATGAAAATGCAAATGAAATCAAACTTGCAATCGTTTGTTTAACCAGACGAGCATTTAATCTTAAACCATTCATTTGAATGCATTTACCTCTGGAAGTGGTCAGAAGTAGACAACTTCAAAATATTTCAGACCTTATTTAGCTTTATCCTATTGTGATCTGATTGATGAAATCTTATATATATCATGTGTAAACAGCCATAGAAATTCAAATATGCACACTCTTATTTCTCTTATTTTCTGATCTCTTGCACTCACATTTTGAAACCATTTCCATAATAGTCAGCTGCACAACAACTTCAAACAGTCCTTAGAAATATTTAGACCAAGCCAGGAGGATAAACACTACTCTGCTCTCTAATAGTCAGCTGAAACCAAGCTTCACATGTGGTCGTAATGGCTCATCTATTAACCGAGTCTTTTCATAACAATCTCAGATCTCTGTTCGGTGCCACATTTGGAAATCTGCCACTTCCACTCAAGTCACCTGAGAAGCCCCAGGGGTCTAGTTAACTGGTTTGTCATTGACTCCCACATGGAGTCTTTTGTAAAATACCTGGCATTGCTGAAAGGGTAGTTCATCCAACAAGCTAATTCTGACGTTATTTACCCAGCCTCATGTTGCTACAGTTCAAATTGATTTATTTATTTATTTATTGCATGTAACAACAAGTGTAATGCAACATGAGGCTGAAAAAATGACACACATTTAATTTTGGGGGTAAATATGTATGTGCTACATTTATGAAATCATGTACTGATATTAAGGCAAGATCCTGCAGGCAAAAACACACCTGTCTATTTTGAGATGTTTGGGTTTTATGTATTTAAAATGGTTGTGTGTTTTTTCTTTTTTAGTTTAATCAGGAAAAACATCAAAATACACTTTTAAGTGCTTATTTTATTGCATGTCTGTAGATTTCAAATGCAATACATAATTTAAAAGCTGTTTCTCAAAGAGTTTTTTACCTTCCGTTTACCTTCTGAGTCAAAAATCTTCCTTTTAGCAGAACTTAAACTTAAACCGAGACACTTCTGTTTTAAGTATTTCAAATGTTTTTCAGACTCAGATCTATATTTTCATATTTGCATGATTATAAACATTTATTTTACAAAAATTGTATATTCATAAAATAATTAATTTAAAAAAATTAAACGAGTTTTGAACCTGACTTCATCCAAAATAGGTCTACAAATGTTTGCACTAGAATGTAGCCTATGTAAATTTGGGCATATCTTGTAACTTAACAGGTTTTCTTCGTGTCTGTTGCTGAGCAACGGTCAGGCAAATCTTCATCAGAACAACCGCTAGGGGACACCAACACCTAATGTACAGCGAGTTTCTCCTCATAAATAAAATACAGGCAAAGAGGGCATTTTATTTAAACACTCACTTCACGAAAGGTATTCAAAGAGTATATGCGTCATTAAGGCATATGTGGGCGCTTAGAAATCTTTCAGGAAGTTTTGAGAAGGTTAAGTCTCGTTTGCCTTATATGGAGATTGTCCCCAAAGGCGAGTCTTTAACATTCTTTGCTTTTTATTATGGAAAAGGCGAGTCTTTGGGTCACGGTTTGGTGAACTGTATGTCAGGAGACAAACGGCGCCCTGACTGACAGGAAAGAGAAACTTTAATGTCGGTAGTGACCTGAGTGACAAGGAACAGCTGAGTGTGTGTGTGTACACACACACATCTGGAGACCCGCAGGGCGCACACTATAGAAACCCATATGCTGGAACCCACCGTGCGTCTTTACGCACTAGTTGGTAGAAGTCCTGTGTTAGGCTCATACAGTTTAAGTGATGCCCATATGTATAGAGTTAATTTTGATATTGCCTAATTGCAAATTAGGTCTACTTTTTGAAATATGCAGTCATATCGCTGACTGTTCATCATATCACGGGCTAGTCTATTGAGTTGTCCAATTAAATACATGAAAATGTCATGCGAAATGTTTTCAGTTTCTGAATTATCAGTTGCGCAAAAGTAAGAGCCTTGAGCGGTTTTGCTGTTGAGATTTGTCGAGTTTGATGGCATAGTCTATAATATATTGTTGGCCTTTTAACTTTTTTGTAATCTTTTTTAAAAGTCAGTGTGGTACAGTCAACATTAAAAAGTCTTGTTAGTTTTCGTGTAATTCAAAACCATAAAACATAGCGCACATCTTCAAATCCCGTAATTTGGTCACTGTCATTACTGTTGATTTAAAAACATTTTGACAGCAAGTGGTTAAGTACATTTTTTGCCATTTATCATTGACCCACACCTGCAAGTTCACCCACTTTGTTGTCTTTTTTTGCTAGGCTGTGGTAGCTGTTTATCTTTAATTCATGTCTACGCAGTAGAAAAATAATGATGCAGATTTTTTTAAAACACCATGATGTTTTATATTTTACCATCGTACTATTTAAAAAGAAACAAATCATCAAATTTTAAAGAGAATGCGCAAAAACACTTACGGTGACGAAGTGAGGTATTTTATTCCCGTTGCTGTTAGAAAATATTCACAACTGGTGTCATTTGCTCCTGTACAGTTGTCAGAAAGTAAACCAGCTGTCTTTGTAAAGGACGTGGAGGGGCTCAGTATCCAAATATCGCGAAGCAATGGGTCAGCATAGCGGAGACGCAGAAAGCGAGTTTGAATCCCAGCTGCGATGAGTAAACATGCAGTGTGCAGTCAGTTAAAGAGCCTGTGTGTTCAGTGCGCTGAAATGACATGAGCGATTCTCTCCGCTGATTGGCTGAGACGCGCGGCCCCCACCGGTCCCTCCACTCACTCACATTCTTGCTGCTCCTCTCTCACTTCCAGAGGGCCAAAGTAAATTACACATCAGGGGACGAATGAATGCGCAAAAGCGATCATTGATTGGTTCCATTGCCATGCAGTCAAGAAATTCTATTTTTTAACAAAGGGACAATAAGGACAAAATATTCACTGTAAAAGAATCCTGGTTACCTTCAAATTTTAAGCTAATTCAAATTAACCTTATGAGTCCATTGAACTTATATTGACTTAAAATAGCTTGTGTAACTTATAAAATTAAGTAAGAACGTGGTTAACTTGTTACAGTGTGTGAGAGTGCTTGTTCCTCCTGTTGGTTATATGCTATAAAAATGTTTGTTTTATTGGTTCAGATGTCTGTTTTAATATAAGTGTTGAAGACTAGCAAGGTCTAGATAAATATATATGGACTTTTAATGCAAGTATGAATATAAATAAGATTTTAAGTAATTTAAACTACAAATGGACTAAATTATTCAATACTTATTTAGTTTTATTGTAGATACTAGCAAAAAATGACAATCAAACTTGAAATGACAATGAAAATCAATTTAAATCAAATCAATATCCTTCCATTTAGACAGACATATTTTCCATAAAATTTCTTGTTGCTGAAGAGCATATGGACGATCGTTGATAAAATGTAGTCATGCAACTATTAATTGTATATTTATAAGAAGTTACACTTATTTTACTTTAGATATGCTGAAATATTTCTAATTTTCATCTATAGTTTATCTTGAGTTGCCAAAATATCACAAACTATCCATAAACTTATCTAACTAACTGATCAGATGCTTTCTTAACTGCTGTTTCTCATTGTTCTTACGGGTTTATTTTGTTATTGAGAGCACATATTTAAAGACTCATCTAGAATTTCAAAGCAAGTATATTGGAGAATTGAATCACACTCAGTGGCGGTCTTTTTCTGTTGACAACAGTTTGATGGCTTCAGCCACAATATTTGTAACCACACCCTTCTTACACTCTCAGAAATAAAGGTACGCAAGCTGTCACTGGGGTGGTACCTTTTCAAAAGTTACACATTTGTACTTAAAGGGTCCATATTGGTACCATTAAAGTATATATTAGTACCTAAAAAATTTAAGAGGAACACTTTTGTACTTTTTAGGTACTAATATGTACCCTTGAGATATTATTATGGACATTTTAGGTAAAAATGTGTACCTTTTAAAAAGGTACCACCCCAGTGACGGCTCAAGTACCTTTATTTCTGATAGTGTACTGATAGTTTGCTACAGGGGAATGATGCGAAAAAAGAAAGCCCCGCCCCCTACCAAATATTATTTTTCAATTGGAAGTACATCAACATACTGAAATAAAAGTCTCAGCAACTTTCAGTTCACATGGATTTAATGGCCACTGGTGTCGCTTTAACTTCAATACAAAAAATATATTTGAAGAGTTCAGATGCAAATACCTCTAAGTGCCTTCTTAATTTTTCTCCTAAAATTAACATTTTTCTTAGGCTACTATGTATAAGTTGGGTAATTTCCCTTTTATGTCAATTAATATGTTGTTTTCATTGCCTTTAATGTGAAGTTAATGAACATAAAAATAGGAGTCTTGGAAAAATGCTCATTTTAGATGGTTTTAGCATCTGAACATATATATATATATATATATATATATATATATATATATATATATATATATATATATATATATATATATATATATATATATATATATATATACAGTATATAGTTGAAGTCAGAATTATTTGCCCCCTGTTTATTTTTTCCCCAATTTCTGTTTACCGGAGAGAAGATTTTTTTCAGCACATTTCTAAACATAATAGTTTTAATAAGATTTCTTTTATCTTTGCCATGATGACAGTAAATAATATTTGACTAGATATTTTTCAAGACTCTTCTAAACAGCTTAAAGTGACATTTAAAGGCTTAACTAGGTTAATTAGGTTAACTAGGCAGGTTAGGGTAATTAGGCAAGTTATTGTATATCGATGGTTTGACAATCGAAAAAATATATAGCTTAAAGGGGCTAATAATTTTGACCTTAAAATGGTTTTAAAAAAAATTAAAAACTGCTTTTATTCTAGCCAAAATAAAACAAATAAGACTTTCTTCAGAAGAAGAAATATTATCAGACATACTGTGACAATGTCCTTGCTCTGTTAAACATAATTTGAGAAATATTTAAAAAAAAATACAAAGGGGGGCTAATAATTCTGACTTCAACTGTGTATACAGTATATTTATTACTTTAAAAAAAAAAAAAACAAAGCAAGATTTTGTCTTATTAATTATGCCATTAACATTTGCATTATTTAATTTATTTTAGAACTTCAAGTAAGATACGCTCCCAAATATCTTGCACGCTTGTCCATAGTTAAATATAGACTGTCAACATCTACCACACCAGGCCTGATTTCAATGACAAGACTTTCAAAAACCAACTACACTTCATGTCAGTGACTTCAAACCTGATGTGACAAGTCTTGACACACCATTCTTTCGAGGCAAAGAGCACCCCAGTTGTTTGTCACCATGTGCAAAGAAAAGTGAAGCCTGGAAAGTGAGATTCACTGCGCTCTTGAGGCTCCCAGAAGTGAATTGGCTTGCTCAAGTGCACTTATACCATTTTTGGTGGAAAGACTTACAATAAGAACCAGAACTTTGATTCATATCAATCAAAGGCTTATTGCATATCCCGAATTCCACACTCAAAGTGCAATTAGTTCGACGCATTAGCTTGAACGCTGACAGGCTAATGCTACCCAGCTGACTTTCTTCAGACGTCTAGTCAGTCCTGTCCGTCAATACCTTGTTACTCTATGTGTTTGCACTGAGACTTTCACTTTGCAGCTTTAAAGTACAGAAACATCACTTTTCTGACACCTTGACAGAACCGGCTCCGCGACTCTCGACAGCAGACGGCCTGGGCCCCTGACCTAATTCACAGAGCTGCCCCCAAACACACATACACAATGACAGCAGAAACCCCTTTCTGCCATACATTTTAATCTCATGGGCTTATCTCCCCTATTCATCTCAAGTCTGCGCACAAACCGACACACATACACGCGCACACCTCGCACAATTGAAAACCTAGAGTCAGCTTGTAGATCGTTTTCTCTCTTTCCCTTTTTCCACCTGCTCTTCACAGACAAGGACCCCTAACAGCGCTTTAAGGCCTTTATGTATCCCACAGACAACTGAAACACTAATCCTATTTACAGTGGGGCATAAAAGGTAAGACTATACACATGCTGGGAGAGAAGGGAAGTGCAGATTAACTCGGCAGAGCTCGCATCTGACCGAGAGAGATAGAGAGAGAGAGGTCAGTCTGTCCCAAACTGACATTTTGGGCTCCAGGAGCGCAGATGTTTGAGCTTCGCTGACATTAAAATTGTCCATGATAATGAAAAATCGAGTTTAAGTTGCCAAGATTTTAGAAATCTGAATCATTTTATAGTTTTTTTTCCCCTTGAAAAAGGCATAAAGGTAATCTAATGATTAATTATTGATTATTAATTTATATATTATGTTTATTATTATTGTTCAGTATGATATGCACATGTATATATGAAATTATAGTAATAACTATAGCTCATCATATCACTATTTATTAATGGTAATGGTGTGTTTTTATTATTTTATCACTAGATACAGTCTGGGAAATAAGTATGACGTAACACGTCACCATTTTTCTCAGAAAACATATTTCTAAATGTGGCTTTGACTTGAATTTTCCCAGATGTTGGTAACAACCAAAGAAATCCATATATGCAAAGACACAAATCTAGTTAGTTTACAAATTAAGATACATGTAATAAAATGAAATGACCCAGGGAAAAACTATTGAACACATGAAGAAAGGGAGGTGTAGAAAAGCAGTGAAAGCCCAGACAGCAGCTGAAATTTCTCAGTACTTCTTCAGCAGCCCTCTGCCCTTCGTCATTGTAAATTAATATTAGCTGCTTCAGTCCAACATCTACATTATCAGGATGATGAAGATGAAACCCGGTTGGACATCTCAGCAAGACAGTCATCCAAAACACAGCTTCAACTGCTTTCAGAGAAAGAAAATCAAGCTGTAGAATGGCCCAGCAAATCACCTGATTTGAATCCAACATAAAATACAAATTAAAGATCAGATTTGACAGAGGAAACTCACAGAACTGTCTAGATTTTTACATTCTTTTAAAGTCTGTGAAAAACTCACTCCTGAGCAATCCATGTGATTTCATTTTCCATATGAGAGGCGTCTTTAAGCTGCCATAAAGTATTAAATGCCTTTCAGTAGTTCAGTACTTTCTCCTTGTGTAATTTCTTTGTTTACACAGAACTCATTTTTCAGATTTTTTGTTTTGTTTTTATGTTTGTATTGTTTGGGTTTTTACCAAAATCTGGTTCAATTCCATGTCAACAACTCCTTTAGAAATATTATTCCCAGAAAAAATAAACATGACGTGTTCAATACTTATTTCCCCCATTGTATGTTCACATTCAAACATGCAAATTAGATTTTTTTTTTTGCAAAAACATTGCATAGAAGTTGCATTAAAAGCTTCAGAATAAAGCACCGTTTCCATCCAGTGAGTCAAAAAGACCAAAATGGCCACTTCCTGATAAACTGGTGCCAAATATCAAAAAGAAAAGTGGAATTTGCTGGGGTAGAAGAAGCCACAGTGGGCCTTTTTCCAATATAATAAATTATTTGCGCTTCAAAGCGCAATGACTGTGCAGTGGCTTTCGGAGACGCGACCGCTCAGATAGTTCTGGAACTTGAAGGTAATAACAACAAAACACTTTGATGATAGACTTTAACTGAAGGTTTTTAAAAGGGATCAAAATAACATTTCAGATCTTGTGCAATGTGATCGGTCCACTGGCTGTCCCATCAAACCCATTTTTGTTATCACACATGATGTGTTAAAACAAAACAGCATGCTGAAATTTATTTAGTAAATGTGTTTCCATTGTAGTTTATGTAAATATTTTTTTATCGGATAACAAATGTATACGTTTATACAAGACCCACAGAACCATCACCTGAGCAATGTATGTGACTTCATTCTCCATATGAGAGGCGTCTTTAAGCTGCCATCACCGAAAAGCCTTTTATATAAAGTATTGAATACGTTTCTGAAGTTCAGTACTTTCTGCTTGTGTCATTCCATTGTTTATACACATGCTAGTTTGTCAGATTTTTTTGTTTGTTTTCTTTTGGTTTTATGTCTGTATTGTTTGGGTTTTTACCAAAATCTGGTTCAATTCCATGTCAACAGCTCTTTTAGAAGTATTACTCCCAGGAAAAAGCATATGTATGTTTACACCCAAACGTACAGTTGAAGTCAGAATTATTAGCCCCCTTGTGAATTTTTGTTTCTTTTTTAAATATTTCCCAAATGATGTTTAACAGAGCAAGGCAATTTTCACAGTATGTCTGATAATGTTTTTTCTTCTGAGGAAAGTCTTATTTGTTTTATTTCAGCTAGAATAGAAGCAGTTTTTAATTTTTTAAAACCCATTTTAAGGTCAAAATTATTAGACCCTTATATTTTTCTATATTTTTTCAATAGTCTACAGAACAAACCATCGCTATACAATAACTTGCCTAATTACCCTAACCTGCCTACTTAACCTAATTAACCTAGTTAAGCCTTTAAATGACACTTGAAGCTGTATAGAAGTGTCTTGAAAAATATCTAGTAAAATATTATTTACTGTCATCATGGCAAAGATAAAAGAAATTAGTTATTAGAAATGAGTTATTAAAACTATTATGTTTAGAAATGTGTTGAAAAAATCTGCTCTCTGTCAAACAGAAATTGGGGGAAAAAAATAAAGAGGGGTGCTAACAATTCAGGGGGGCTAATAATTCTGACTTCAGCTGTATGTTTACATCCAAAACTGCAAATTATTATTATTTTTTTTATTTTATTTTTTTTTGCAAAAACATTGCATAAAAATTGCATTTAAAAAAATCTAAATAAAAAAAGCACCATTTTCATCCAGTATCAAAAAGATCAAAATGGTCACTTCCTGATAAACTTGTGCCAAATAGCAAAAAGAAAAGTGGAATTTGCTGCGGTAGAAGTCATGGTTGGCCTTTTCCATTATAATAATTACTTGACCTTCGAAACTTCGGGATAGCAACCACTTAAGACAGTTCTGGCAGGTAATAATGCTGAAACACTTTGATGATGGACTTTGTAATCACCAAAACAACATTTCAGATCTTGTGCAATGTGGGCGGTCTGCTGGTTTGTCTATTAATGCCGTCCCATCAAACCCATTTTTGCTATCACATGATGTTAAAACAAAATTGCATGCTGGAATTTATTCCGTAAATATATTTTCATCATAGTTTATTTGCATTTTTTTTTATCTGATAAAACGTTTATCCTACCAAGTTATGTGCATTTTTCAAAATGTATGTGTATCTTGACATTTTTCATTTAGCATCTTTTATGCGACATTCCAAATGCGCATAAAATTTGATGGATAGAAACATAGCTACTGACCCTTAGCAGTGAAACACTCCTGAAGTGCGATCAAATCTCAGGTAGTTTGTTTCTAAATGCTGCAGGTCAGAGGTTGCTTTCTGAACTGACATGGCATTGATTTCTTCGTCCGTGTTGATTCACAGATCGTTTAAGATGACTTCAAAGCCAAATGAACAACACACATGTGCCACGCTGAAGTCCTAATTAATCTAGCTAAGACTCTTGCCAAAAGTAGCGAGAGATTTAATTACATTCAGGGTGTTAGAATTTCAGAAACCGATCCACTCAAATAGCCATGACGTATCGCGTATCACTTGAGTTATATATCGTAAGTGTGACGATTCGGGGAAAACCACTCCTTCACGCTCTTCCTGGATCGATAGTCTGAGGTTTGGGTTGTGACGGAGCAATCCATTTCGTGGCATGTGAGAGGGTCAGTAGGTTTATAGACATTTCATATGACTCACGTCTCTGTAAAGCTAAACCCAATGGATTCTTTTCATTGCTTCCCCGCATATTCGGCCCCTGGCAAGAATGCATGCGCAAGAAGTCATTAATGTTTCATTAAAGGGGGTGGAAGGGGGTGTTAACTCGCAAGCCAGACCAGCACCAGATATGCACCCTGCTTTCTGTGTACCCTACACACTTAAACTCTGCCCTTTGACCAAAACAAAGAGCCCGTTGATGTGCAGAGAGGGTCTCTTATTACACTGGGTAAAACACATTGCTCTTTACATCCAGTCTGAGTCAGCTAAAACGGTCGTAATTTCTAACTGGCCAGAAGCTCTTTTCGTTATTCTTCTTTTTATGTCAGCTAAAACATCCTAATTTCTAATTAGCAAGAAGCTTTTTTCTTCATTCTTCATTTTATGTCAAATCTCAAGGTCATTTGTGCATGTTGTTCTGCTTTTCTGAGCGTTCACTTGTGTTGTGAACACAAAAATGATATCTCTGTCATCATTTGCTTGATCAAAACCGGTTTGAGTTTCATTTTCAACTGTTGGAAACAAAAGCAAATATTCTGAAGAATGCTGGTTGATGGCACTCATTGACTTGTATTATGACAATAGTCATTTTTCCATACTACTGAAGTCGCACCATCAACCAGCATTCTTAAGAATAACTTCTTTTGTTTATCAGAAAACAGAAACTCATAAAGGTTTACAAGTAAATGAGAAAGTAAAAATGATCCCTTTAAGGTATTGTAATAGTTAATATTACATTGGTAACACTTTAGAATAAGGTTACATTAGTTAAAGGGCACCTATTTTACCCCTTTTTCAAGATTTAAGAGTGTCTCCAGAATGTGTCTGTAAAGTTTCAACTCAAAACGCCCATCAGATTATTTATTACACCAATTCAGAATATTGGAATTTTCAGCTTTGAACAACATGTAGCTGTTTCTGTTGCCTGTGCTTTTTATGCTAGTTCTGCTTGTCAGTGTGTGCCTAAATCTCCGCCTCGGCTGTGTCAGATAAACAGCATAGTGACAGACATGAAGGAAGCAAATCTCACGTAATGTGTCTGAGAAATGCTGCAGTAAGAACTTTACCAATTAATATTTGATGTCTGTTGTGGAGTTAATTCAAGCCTTTCTGACCTGATGAGTCACACAATCTTGTTACAAAGTTCACACACACACACACACAGCACGCTTTTAACTTTGCACTGTTTTTGCACGGCAAATGTGACCGGATACACGTTAATATCTACTGCTGAATGGATATCCGTTATGTTAATGTACAAAGTAAACCTGATTTAACGTCCACAAACCGAGATTGAAGCATCTTCTTAGAATTATACTGACATGCGACTGTGGTGATAAAGTAAATACGGTGATATTGATGTAATTCATTACAAACATGCACTGATTTAAAAACGTTTTAAACATGTAAAACTCAATCTTAATCACATTTGAGGATGATTGATGATCACAGAGAGCTGAACAGATCTTTTAATCCCAGTTGCTTTGCGCATGTCCTGTCTTGTTGATATACGTCTTACTACAGAGTGGGTTGCACGGTTTACCAGTACTTTGGTAGTATCGTGATACTTTGGCTCCAAAATACTGGCGGTGCCACTGTACTTTGTAAACGACAGTATCGTCATTAGCGGTCTGTCTACGATACATAATGTCGCATGTGGAAAAGTCACAAAAATGCTCACAGGCTTGTGCAACAATAAACTATTTTATTTGAATAGTTTGTGGAGCACTTTAAGGTTGCAAAACTGTATAGAATTCACGCCTTTTATGGTAGCCTATTGCTCTTTTTTTAACGAATTTTGTTCGGTATAATTTGTATCTTTATTTTAATGTATTTTTTATTGGTCAGTTATCTACAAAATAAACAAATAGCTAATGTGATGTGCAAATACTTTTTTTTTTAATAATAAGGGAATTATGAATTCAATTCAAGTAGGCCTATTATAACAAATAAAATATAGTATTTCTGACAATTTTCTTTATTTCATAGATTTGAGTTGTGAATTACAGTATCGCAATACGACTTGGTATCACGATACTTCAGCTGGTATAGTATCGTAATGTTAATACGTAGCTGTCAATCAAATCGGTGGGCAGGGAAACCGCACTCCCTTGCCACGTTGCGGTCGGCCTCAAAATGGGAGGGATTTGGATCCTATTTTAACGTCAGGAAATTTTAAAAAAGAGACGTGTTTATATCACACCAATGTGACAGTGGACAAAACTAAACAACTTCAAATAGATGATTTTTATTATAGGTACCTTTTAATGTATTTATTAACATTACACTACTTGTATTACTTGTACAGCATTTGTTAATAGTTCAACATTTACTATACAGTATGTGTTATTAAAAAGTTGCATTTGTTAACGTTAGATAATTCACTGTGAGTTAACAAGAAACTTTGAATGACTTTTTTTCCCTCCCAAGTTGAACAAATGTTTTAATATTATTGTTCATTGTTTGTTCATGTTAACAACTAGCACTAACGTATCACCAGTGCATTAGGTTGTTGTTAGAAGTCAGTCGGTCTCTTTAATTAATTGCCTAATCAAGCACACACAAATTTGTGCATGGAAAAATCTGCGCATGAATGTTCTCACAAAACAAATCATGATTTAATATTGCAAGTATTTACTTATTTTTTTTTAGTAAATACTGAATTCAAAAGTTTCAGAAAACCAAACGAAATAAATATCCAATCAAATAATGTAAATAGATTACCAAACACATTAAATTGCATCACAAATGAAATTTACATATGCATATAATGATCTTGGGTTGAGAAATCTATGTCTAGGTTGTTTTAAAATAAGTTGCACAGTATGTATGCATAAAATAATCCAGGTAGTTATTAGCTTAGTGGACGACAATGATTTTAAGTTGTTCATGATTTATTTCGCTTATTTATTATAGACCAGGTGTGAGTCTGATCGTCTCAAGAATCTCAACAGCTTGAGATTTTTGAGTGTCCGTTGTTAACTTAAGTGTAATATTTATTTTAGGGGTCTTAAAAACACACATACACACACAGACTCAAACTGCTGCTGCCATTTGTTATTTGTCAGATCTGTAATGGAAAGTCTGTGTATTCCTGTTCCTTCTTAATCCCTTTTTTTTTTTTTTTTGGAGTCTTGTTGCTGCAGTTCATCCCTACCGAGTTCACTTCCAATCTAACCCTAATTAGACTCTCGGTGCAGGATCCAGACTTGCTTTCAAAACAGGTCAAGCACACTTAAGTCCCTCACCGCCTGGTCTGCCCATCACATAAAGTCAATCTGGTCCCTTCTCTGCCCTATTAGTGAGGCTTTAATTAGCGTTGGTCTTTGGATATAATTGACAGAACGGAAGTTTGCTGCACGTACTGAAAGTCAGCTGCTCTTTTGAGGTCCGGATGCGGATGATTTCAGGGGACTTAATGTCAAGGACTAAGATGCGAGCCAAGGGTTTGCAAACCTCCTCTAATAGGTTAGATTATGCTTTTTGTCAATGAACAGTCTGTTTAACTGAGGAAACTTTTAGAACTGGAGCAGTATCCTGTTTTTCTACATATATTTTCTATATACTGTATATATATATATATATATGTGTGTGTCTGTATATAGGCAAGGCAAGTTTATTTATATAGTGCATTTCAGGGAGGCGTAGTAGCTGAAGATCTGAGGGATCTGTTAGATTTGTATTTAGTGAGCATATCTGTAATGTATTAAGGCTATTTAGTGATTTATAGACAAGTAATAATAGTTTAAAATCTATTCTGGATTTAACTGAGAGCCAGGGCCTGAGGACAGGTGTGGTGTGCTCGGATTTACTGGTTCTGGTCAGAATCTTGGCAGCAGCGTTCTGGATGAGCTGCAACTGTCTTTTTGGGAAGGCCGGTGAGGAGGAGTCCATTACAGTAATCCACTCTGCTAGTGATAAAAGCATGAACAAGTTTCTCTAAGTCCTCACTGGAACGAAGCATCTTGCAATGTTTTTGAGATGATAGTATGCTGATTTAGTTACGGCTTTGACATGACTATTGAAATTCAGATCTGACTTCAGAATCACACCCCTAGAGCCAAGGTATGCACTCACCTTGAGAACCTCATCTCTGTTTCCCAAATGCAATGACTTCAGTTTTCTATATGTACATAAACATGAACATCACAATTTAAATATTACAATTATACTGACTTTACCTAAAAATAGAGAGTAAACTAGTTGCTCTATAATTATTAAGTAAACAAAATATGTGGATAATTATAAAAGTTAATCAACTTGTTGCTTTTCAAGGCAACAGGCTTACTCACTTTTTTAAAGTATCTGCTTGTTATAGAATATAGTTTGAATTATTAGTTAAAAAATTTTATTTCGGTGATACATTTCCCTAAGGAATAACTCCAGTCTTTGGTGTCACTTTTTTTTTTTTTTTTTTACATAATTCAGTTTTGCTCATTTTCTTCTTCCCTTTAATTGGTGCAAAATTGTTAATAATTAATTATTATATTGAAAGTGCCCCAAGAATTCTTTCATTATTAGACATTTTAAAAGAACAGAAACAATCAGCAAATTTTTTTTCATAATTCTATTTAATGAATCCTTATTGAGTAAAAAGGTTGGTTTTTGGTTGTTGGTTGATTGATTGATTGGTTGGTTGGTTGGTTGGTTGGTTGATTGATTGGTTGGTTGGTTGGTTGATTGGTGGGTGGGTTGGTTGGTTGGTTGATTCATTGTTTGGTTGGTTGGTTAGTTGATTAATTGGTTGGTTGGTTAATTGGTTGGTTGGTTAGTTGATTAATTGGTTGTTTGGTTTGTTTGTTTGTTTGTTGGTTGGTTGATTGATTAATTGGTTTGTTGGTTGGATAGTTGGTTAATTGGTTTGTTGGTTGGTTAGTTGGTTTGTTGGTTCCTTGGTTGATTGATTGATTGGTTGGTTGGTTGGTTGGTTGGTTGGTTGATTGGTTGGTTGTTTTGTTGGTTGGTTGATTGATTAATTGGTTGGTTGGTTTTTTGGTTGGTTGGTTAATTGGTTTGTTGATTGGTTGGATAATTAAGTGATTGATTGATTGATTGATTGATTGATTGATTGATTGATTGATTGATTGATTGATTGATTGATTGATTGATTGATTGATTGGTTGGTTGATTTAATTGCTTGATTGGTTAGTTGGTTCGTTTGTTGGTTGGTTGTTTTGTTGGTTGGTTGGTTTGTTGGTTTGTTTGTTAGTTAAGTGATTAATTGGTAGGTTGGTTGATTGATTAATTTGCTGATTGGTTGGTTTATTGGTTTGTTTGATTGGTTGGTTGGTTGGGTAACTGATTGATTAATTGATTGATTGATTGATTGATTGATTGATTGATTGATTGATTGATTGATTGATTGATTGGTTGGTTGGTTGGTTGGTTGGTTGATTGATTGATTGGTTGGTTGGTTGGTTGGTTGGTTGGTTGGTTGGTTGGTTGGTTGGTTGGTTGGTTGGTTTGTTTGTTTGTTTGTTTGTTGGTTAGTTTGTTGGTTTATTCATTCATTCTATGTTCTTGAAGGTGAAAAAGCATCTTTGTCATAACAGGAATGCATATTTTAAAGCATGCAAATAGAAAACTGCTATTTTAAAATAATATTAAAACTTAAAATAAACTTAATCATATTCTGATCATTCTGACTGTGCTTCAGACGTTTTTCACATCAACTCCAACATTATGTTTTATGAGAACTGCTTGTTTAAACAATCAGTATCATTATAATGATCTATATAGAGTTGCGACAGTCTGTGCAGGACCAGGCATGAGAGTGTATTTTTTTCTTTCTCTGTTTTTCTGGTTCCAGTCGAGTACAACTGAACTACAGAATAGCTTTCCATATAATAAGTGCAAATTGAGTTTTTTATTATTATTATTATTTCCAGTGAATTCTAAGTCCAAGTGCTGCTCGAGGTGTCTGTTTCTGAGCTGTGGGACTTAACGGCTCATGGTCACACATTGTTTGCCTTTCACGAGTAAGGAAAATATCTGGCATTTTGACAAGTGTGGTTTTTCACCTGATTTGTGCTCTTTTTTTGACTTTTGCACTGCATCACTTCTTTACAGTTCATCATGCTTCTGACTAAAACAACAGCATCGACTCTTGACTGTTAATGGCAGATCTCTCATTAACATCATTAACTCTTTTGACACTCTTTAAACCAATATTAACCCACAGGATTTTAGTTCAGCACTTACGAAACCATCTAAACAAACAAAACCTAGGGTTCATCATACACGGTAAAAAAAATTATATTACAAAAAGCCATCACAACAGAAGCTTATTAACTTATTTTAATAAGTTCATCAGGTTTCAACAGATTTTTTTTAAGTTTAACTTAATGTTTTTAATCATTTTGACTGATGTAAGTTGAGGTGACTAGATATTTGATTCAAGATCATTTGATTCAACTAAAAATGTTAAGGTAATACAATTTCTTTTTACAGTGTAGCATCAATGACCCTATATGGTAAAATATATATTCTGAAAATATTACAAAATATACAAAACATGAATGGTATTATTAATATTATTATTACTTACATTAAATACATTTTAAATAATAGGTACTTTAATCTCTACTGTAAGGTTGGAAATGTGTTTTCCTCACCCTAAAATACATTTTGGTTGAAATTAAATATATTTTCGACACACTGTAACAGATACAGGATTCCACACAACTCATTCATGTTGATCCAACACAAATGTATTAAGTTAACGCATCAAATTTAAGTGGATTGAACATAAAATTTGTTTCTCCCCTAAAATCTCCGGAATTGTGTTGTTTAAGCAAATTTTAAATAATTATAAGTAAAAGAAAAAGCTGCAAAAATATATTTTAAAATGTATTTAACATATATTTTGACCAGGAAATATACAGTATATACTTTTCCTTATTTTATTTACTTTAAGGGCTCACCGTAAGTGTGCGAGATCATTGATTGGAATGTAAAACAAATTGTGGGTGGTTGTGGACCAAGCAAATATCTAAATTGTTTCCTGCTTGGCATTTGGTGGTAAAACAGTATGTTTGGGTTGGATGGGGGTAGGGAGGGTCTCATCTTCTGGGTTGATGTTTACTCAGGAATACTATTATAACAAACAGTGATTAAGAAGGGGACAAAATGGAGGAAGACTACACAACACCTCAATGTTTGTCTTGAATGCATTACTGACTACCTTGTGCGTTTCAAAATGTTTTTTTTTTTATTATTCCAAACTTGACTGCATGTTTGCAAAAAGAAAAAAGAATCTTCATATTTTTGAAAATAGCTGCTAATCTGCAGCATGTGTTGGTTGATCTTGATTTTCTGGTTTTGGACGCGGAGCCCAAAGGCTTCTTGGAGTGAAGGTTGTTTTCCCATCTCGGTAGGGAGGAAGTGAAGGGCGTCACAGGGTTCCAGGTTGTCCTGTGGAATGTCACAGTCGTATAAGAGAGCCAAGGGCAAAGCTGAGGCCAGCGAGTTGGGAAAGGGGGAATGCAAATGTGGAGAGGGAGAAGCTGAGATGTTGAACACCAAACTGGGATTCTCTCAGCCTTCATGACGGCTGTAGGTCTTCCAACAGCCCTTTTGTTTTTGTTTAGCTACTTTTGTTTTAGTTGTTTTGCGTTTAAGTTCTGTTGTTTGGTTTATTCTTAATTAAAACATTTTGTTTTTGATGTATTTTGTTTATTGTTTTGTTTGGTGTTTCTTGTGTTGTTGTTTTAGTTTTGCTGGTTTTATGTTTTTAATTTGTATTGTTTTTATTGTTTGAATTAATTTGGTTTCATTTTTGTTTTGTTTTGTTTTGATATTCCATGTTTTGTATTTTTTTTTGGGTTTTGGATTTTTGTTTGGTTTAGTTGTTTTTATTTTGCTGGTTTTATGTTTTGTAAGTTGTTTTGTTTTTATTGTTTGAATTTGTTTGGTTTATTTTGTTTTGTTTTCATAATCCATGTTTTGTATTTTTGTTGATTTGTATTTTAGTTTTTGTTTGGTTAAGTTTTTTGTTTTGCTAGGTTTGTTTTTGTTGTTTTGTGTTTAATATTTGTTGTTTGGTTTATTTTTATTATTTTTTGTTGTCCTTTGCTCTTTGATGTATTTTGTTTATTTTTTTGTTAGGTTTTGGTGTTCCTTGAATTGTTGTTTTTTTTGGTGTTGTTGTTGTTGTTTTTAGTGTTAGAATTAGTTATATTCCATGTTTTGTGTTTTTTGTTGGTTTTGTCTTTTGTGTCTTTGTTTGGTTTATTTTTGTTTTGTTTTGCTAGGTTTGTTTGTGTTGTTTTGTGTTTATTATTTGCTGTTTGGATTATTCTTAATTAAAACATTTTGTTTTTGATGTATTTTGTTTATTGTTTTGTTTGGTTTTGATGTTCGTTGGTTTGTTGGTTTTGTATTTTTGTTGGTTTCAATTTTGTTGTTGTTGTTAAGTTGATTTTCTTTTGCTGGTATTGTTTTTGGTGTTCAAATTTCTTTGGTTTCATGTTTGTTTTGTGTTTTGTATTTTTGGTTTGGTTTAGTTGTTTTTGTTTTGCTGGTTTTATGTTTTTGATTTGTTATATTGTTTGCATTTAGTTTGGTTTCATTTTTATTTTTTGTTTTGCTTTCATATTCCCTGTTTTGTTGGTTTTGTGTTTTGGATTTTTGCTTTTGTTTGGTTTAGTTGTTTTTGTTTAGCTGGTTTTATGTTTTTACTTTGTTTAGTTTTTATTGTTTGAATTTAGTTTGGTTTTATTTGTTTTGTTTTCATATCTCATGTTTTGTATTTTTGTTGGTTTTGTATTTTGTATTTATGTTTGGTTTAGTTTTTTTTGTTGGTTTTGTTGGTTTTTGGATTTTTGTTTTTGTTTGATTTAGTTGTTTTTGTTTTGTTGGTTTTATGTTTTTGGTGTTAGTTTTTTTTTTTATTTATTAGTTTGGTTACATATTTTTCCCTGCATTTTTTGTATCAATATTTTGACTATGCATTTAAACAGTTGAGCAAAAAAAATTAATTGTATGGCATTCAACTTAAGATGTAATATTTAAACACCACAAGTCAAAGTAGTCAAATAGGCAAACTGCAGTGATTCACATCTTTTTAATTTAAACATACTCTTCAAGAAGCAGAAAACAACGTGACTATGATCAAACCACGCAAAGCACACCTCAATTATATGAAGCTTCTGCAAGCACTCAGAGCTAAAATGAAATGAAGGCTGTAACCAAAATCCAAAGCAGATTTGGGGAGGATTGCACCCCTTTCCCCTGACAAACGGCTTCTCTCATGTTTCTGAGATAAGGCGGCCTGTGAGACCGTGAGCGCCTCTAATAGGCCGTCTGCACCAAGCTGAGGTGAAGATCAGGAGGAAGTCTAACTCTCCCCATTCAGCCTCTCTGGGTTTGAGTTTCTGGCCCTCTCCTGATCCCTTTTTGACCCTGCGGTCACAGGACACTCTAAGGCGGGACGGCTTTGGCTTTTGGCGTGAAAGCTGGCAGACTTGAAAACCTGAACCTCTATCTTTCTTCTCTACCTGTGACCACTCGCGACCTGAGAATGTAGAGGAGAAAACAAATGCTTTCTTTCTTTCTTTAGTTGGTTACTCGGTTAGCTACATCTTTTATCTCCTTATCCCAGTGTGCCAGTATAGGTGAGTTTTGATTGGCTGAAAGGATAATTGTTTAATTAGTCAGTTTGGAGATTGTTTGTTTCTTTGCTCTCTCTGGAGTAAGTTCACCTCTCTAGAGGAGTCACGGCTCGTTTGAGGTCAATTGCATTTGCAACGCCATACGATATGTGTTGCTCTTCGGGGTAATTAACCCCTAGACATCTTGTTTTTGACTTTCACGGGGTATATGGTAGAGAGTTAATTCTGAAATGCTCACTAATAGCTGTTTTGTCCTCGCGCACGGCTGCACATTTATAAAACTAACCAACTATAACCAACAAAACTGTATCTTTGCCGTTTCCTCTTGAAAATCTTCAGGAGAGAGCTCTGGTTGTCAGATGAAAGTCAGAATGAGAGCTGACAGATGTACACACAATGTCTTGTTGCAATAAACACAACATATTTATCTACGAGAAGAAAGTTAATGGATTTTTTAACTACTTGCATGGCTCAATGCCATTGGCATGGACACAAAATAATACAAACATACAAATGAAGTTAACCATGATATATTTTTTTCAGGAAGATCTAACAGAATATTCTAGAACAGACCTTGAAAAATCAAACATAACATAAAATTTTCGCTTAGTCTCTTTATTAATCAGGGGTCACCAAAGTGGAATGAACTGCCAACTTATCTAGCATACGTTTTACACAGCGGAAACGCCAACTGACCCAGCCGGGACTCGAAAAATAGCATTTTTGCAGTTCAATATAGACAATTAAATTGAATATTCAGACAATTTTAAAGGTATTCAAGTTGATTAACATAAAAAGCAAATATGTCAGCTCATAAATATACACTGTAAAATAATCCATTGTTTTACGTTTTTTTTTTTCCCGGCATTTTGTGTTTTTTTTCTGGGATGCCATAAAATAACGGCCGTTAAATTACAGACATTAACCTTCAAATAACGAACATTAAATTTTAGAAATTTACTTCAATTTACATTTCCGGTAATTTTCTGTAATTTGTCGTTCGTTGTTTTACGGCAAATGTCTGAAGGTTAACTGCCGTTATAACGAATTATTTTACAGTGTAGGCTGAGGTCATTTTATCTACAAGTCCAGTATAATGACGCTCACCCAGTTTCTTTCTAAATGACTATAATAAGCTTATGCTTTAACCCCCTTCCATTTCAAACCAGCTAAATTAATTTGTACCCCATTTGGCATATTTTTTTTTTTTTTTTTTTTATTAAATAAATTTAATTACATTTTTTATTTTAATTATTTTTTATTTTATTTTATTTATTATTATTTATTTTAATTAAATTTAATGTAATATTATTACAGACATTAACCTTAAAATAACGAACGTTAAATTACAGAAAATCACTTAAATTTCTGTAATTTGCCGTCTGTTATTTTACAGCAAATGTCTGAAATTTAACTGCAGTTTTTTTACGTTTTTTTCACCTCAGCTGCTGGAAAAAAAATTTAAAAACGGATTTATTTTACAGTGTAGGCTGAGGTCATTTTATGTACAAGTCTAGTATAATGACGCTCACCCAATTTCTTTCTAAATGACTATAATAAGCTTATGCTTTAACCCTCTTCCATTTCGAAACAGCTAAATCAATTTGTACCCCATTAGGCATATTTTTTTATTTATTTTGTTTTTATTTTATTGAATTTAATTAAATTTTTTATTGTAACTATTTTTTATTTTATTTTATTTGTTATTATTTATTTTAATTAAATTTCATTTAATATTATTACAGACATTACTTTTATGTACAAGTCTAGTAGAATGACGCTCACCCAATTTCTTTCTAAATGACTATAATAAGTTTATGCTTCAACCCCCTTCCATTTCGAAACAGCTAAATTAATTTGTATATGAATAAGTTAATCAATTTGTTGATTGATGAAATATATTTTGTTTGAAAATTATTTTAAGTGTATGATATTCTGTTCAAAATAAATAAATTAATTAAAATAACAAAGGTTTTCAAGGATACACATCAAGCCTTTTATTTTCCATCATTTTATATTTATCTGTCTATTAAAGAGCAAGCAGACTTAAACTAGACCTTAACTAGAGACACAGCTCTCCAGATGCACACTGCTTGCAAAGAAAACCGCTTCTTTACCCTCATGTTTTTATGCTTGAATAATTTAAACTCCCCAAGATACCTTTAGAGCAACATCATAAACGATGACTTCATTTTCATTTCCTTCAAGAATGTGTGACAACACAGTCCACATTCATGCGCACGTCTCAGCCTGATGTTGAACCCTGTGTTTTATAGTTCATTCTGTAGCAAGATTGTCATTGTCTGTGAACCCAATAGTAAAAGCCTGGAGGGATGAACACCAATTAATCAGGGATATACAAGTAGACTCTGAGTGGCAGGTAAAAGAAAACAGACTCTCTAAATATAAAGAAATGAAGCATGCAGCTGATTTCTATACGCTGCAAAAAAAAAGCATGTTTCTTGTCCAAATATGTAAAAGAAAGCATTAGTTCAAGAAGCATTTTCTATACAAGTAAAAAATTAATGTATACATAATATTTAAAACATTTTAAGTGAGTTGTCAAAATTAAGTGTTTTCTCTTTCAAATTAAGTGAGTTTTCCCTTTCAAATTAAGTGAATTTTCTCTTTTAAATTAAGTGATTTTCCTAAAAAATCTATGGCAATGAGGTAAAAAAAAAAAAAAAATCTCATTTTAAAGCGAAAACTAATATTTTCTTACTCCATTTGGCATACATATTTTTTTATTTTAATTGAATTGTATTTTATTTATTTTATTTTATTTATTTTTTATTTTATAATTGTTTTTAATTTATTTGTTGTGTTATATTTTATTTATTTTTTATTTTATTTATTTATTTATTTATTATTTTATTTGTTTTAATTTAATTAACTAATTTATTATTTTTTTTACTATTATTTTTATTTGTTTTGTTTTACTTCATTTAATTTAATTTTGTTTTATTTATTTTTCATTTAAATTATTTTTTTGTTTATTTTATTTTATTTTATTTGTTTATTTTTTTATTTTTGTTTTATTTATTTATTTGTTTTATTTATTTATTTTATTTTTATTTTTTTTATTTTATTTTTATTTTATTTTAATTTAATTACATTTTTATTTTATTTTATAAAAAAAATTTTATTTGATTTATTTATTATATTTATTTATTTATTTATTTATTCATTAAGAAAATCAATTAAATACATTTTTTATATCTGAATTTTTTATTTTTTTTGCAATGTATATATTCGAAACGAGTCTTTGATCCATTACTAGATTTTCCAGGCTAATTGCTCTCAGCCTTTGGAGTGTCCAGGCTGGCAAACACAGATAGTTTGGTCCCTGTAGTTAAAAGGCAGTTCCTGGAGAGACATCTGTTGAGCATGTGCCAGACGGCCTCTGTCCTCACCTCCAGGAGAGGCTTTGAGAAACGACTGCTCGGGGAAAAACTCTCTACATGGAGCCTTGCTGAAACCAAGCCCTTTCACCATGTCCCTGAAACAGATCCAGTCAGAGCGTTCTGTCTCCTTGCTTTCTGTTTTGGTCTGTCCCTCATTCAATCTCTGTGATAACCATTCCTTCATCTATCTCACTCAGTATGTCTGGCTTTCTGTGGAATTCTGCTGCTTTATCTTTTCTTCTCTAGTTCCTCTCCTCTTCTTCTTCCCACACGTCTGTCGGTCTTTTGCTACTTTGTACTCACTGCATTTCTCCAGATTCGAGCATTTCTTATTTGGTTCATGCTTTGCTTAAAGTCCCTGTGAATTCAAAAATGAGATGTTAGTATCAGTATGTTAGTCTTAAGGACATCTATAAGCTAGTTTGCTCCAAAAACAGTGATAAAATTTCACATTTGGAAGATATAAACATCCAAAGGTTGTCACTTCCGCCTTAATGGATCGACGATTTTTTTTGGGGTCACCTCATTCTTCAGTTCCCAATCAACAATTTCTGACCAATCAAATGCTCTCTAGTATCTGACTAGCTCCGCCCCTTCCTCTATTGCTGTATGTTCTTGAGTTCAACCTATCTCATTGGCAGAGCTGTGATAATAACAAAATGCTATTGGCTCATTTAAAAAAGAGGGAGGAGTTACTCTATATCCTGTCTTCGTGTTTCAGTTCAAATTATGTCACACATCAAACAAAAATAGACATTTCGAAGAACTTCATGGGACCTTTAAACTAAAGTGTTTTTGAGTATGTTGGATAGAGAACCTTCTCTGAGACCCTTTTTTAGGCTCCTTTTTGGAAATCAATCATATCATTCTAGCATCATATTAGATTCAAACCTTTTTGTTAATACCTTGTGATATTTCAGCCTGATCTCATGAGGAAACGTAACTATTTTACGTTTTGTCAATTTAGTGGCTAATTCGTACAAGTTCAGTACGATTTTAAAAAGGAGGCGTGGCACCAAACCCCACCCCTAAACCCAACCGTCATCGGAGGATAAGCAAATCGTACTGATGCAAATTGTACGAATGAGATCATTAGAATTCATTCGAATTAGCCACTAAACCAAAAATTTACGAATTGCCGAGAGATATCGTTGGATATTTTGGTTCTCATTCAAGTTCATTGATAATTGTTAAAATGCCTAGATATTTACATTAAATGTCACCTACGCTGTTGTTGTCTATTGAAAGGAATGCGTCAGTAGAGCCGCCATTTTAGTACAGGGTAGCGCTCCTTTGAAATGAATGTGGGACCAATGTGCAGTGGAGGTCTGGCCATCCAGAGCCAGGCATATATACACATTTATACATATATCTATGATCGGGAGTTTTCTTGGTGGTCAGTATGCAAATATTCTTTTAAATTACAAAAATTATAATTTTACATCACTTTTCTACATCGATGGATTAGTGATTGCACGGGCATTGCCGACAAAGAGCGTGTATTTGTGTGCATGGAAATGTATTATCCTCCCTACCTGTTAAATTTGATCTAATCCGTGTCCTGAAACACACGCCCCTCTCCCGCTTTCACTTCTCATTCTAACAGAAGGAGCGATTCGTTTGTGAATGAATCTCCGTTATGAACGACTC
The DNA here is from genome assembly GCA_903798195.1 of Danio kyathit. Classification (NCBI taxonomy): domain Eukaryota; kingdom Metazoa; phylum Chordata; class Actinopteri; order Cypriniformes; family Danionidae; genus Danio; species Danio kyathit. The sequence continues at coordinate 17,318,625 of LR812522.1, forward strand.
GTTCACTTAGCCGACAATAATACAAGTTTCTGGCACCGCAGCATCTTGCTGTCTTATTTCATTTACATTATATGCTTATTTTTTTTTAACAACACTAGAATAAGCCTAGTATTTAGTGCAAGTTGCTGCTACTATGCCTTATGGTCAGTGCAGTTAGAGACTGTATTATCATCAATACTTGTTGAGCACAAACGTTCCTAACATACAAAAACATAAAAAACTAAATCTTACCTATGAAATCTTCTGCCTTTGTGCTTTGTTTTTTTTGTTTGCTCGTTGCTACATCCGTACGCAGCGCTAAAGTCCAGCATCTTCAGACTGGCTTTGGTCCTGACTAGACTTTTGTCATGGCAGCACTGTACAAATGTGGCGGGGCTGTTGACGCATACACAGCGTCCGTATGTGATATCTAGTGTATAAATCTATGGTTAAAATGGTTTAAAGGAAGCATCGTCTTCTCTGCAAAGCTGCAGAAACTGTATCAAGATATAAATGTTTTTATTATTATTTTTATTTTAAAATGAGATTTAGTTATGTGATGACAGAACTATGATTGTTCCATTCATGGAGAGCAACAATAAATTTGTAGTATTTTTATGACAATTCAAAGGTTACTTCAATACATTACAATGCATAATATTGTTTTTTTTATTATTATACCTCCTAAATTTCATAATAATATGAAGTTTACAGTGTTCAATTTGTGAATGAGCAGATTTGTTTTAATTATATTAAATTATATTAACTTGTTTTAATTATATTAAATGAATTGTATTCTTATTTAATGTACAAATATAAGCGCTTATTCAAAATAGAAATCTTTAGTCACATTATTAACTGTCACAATCTATTTAATGAATCCTTGCCGAATAAAAATATTATATTTTATTTGAGTTTTTACTTTTGATCATGTCACACTAAGAACTGCAAAAATTCCAGAAAGAAAATTCCAATTTTTTAAATAAATTAAAATAGAAACCAGAAAACTTTTATTTATAAATAGCGCCTTTTTGGGCACCCAAAGTTGCCTTACAACAGACATACTAAAAACAATTAATCAAACACATACTTTCAAATACAAACACATCTTAAATATATGTCCCCCCCCCCCCCACCCACCACCCCACATATTACAAGTTTAAACATTTAAAACAAAAAGAAACCAAATTCTAGTCTCATCCACGAGACATCAGCCAGTTCTTCATAAATGCACTCTGTATATTCAGACTGAAACCTTTTAGCAGAAATTTTGGATTTCCCGTCACTCACTAAATCATTTACAACCACTCTCTTCTGCTTTTCTTCGTCCTCTTCTTTTGTCTGGCCCCCTTTCCAAGATTTCCCCATCCATTCTCACTTTTTACTTCATTCTCAATCTTCCGTCTCAAACTTGCGTGCGCGATTCTTTGCAGAAGTTGATCTTTATCTGCATGCATCAATCTGTTCAGACGTGCACTTAACCTTATCTGTTCTTCCATGTCATCTCCCTCTCCCATTTTTCTCTCTGCCACAAACAAGAACTGACACTGAACAAACCTGCAAGAACTCAAGTGCATGCTCAGCACTGTAGCTGTTGACTGAAGTGCAGCCAGGCCAGAGGCGTTCACAAACACCCGTTAGACTGACAGCCATTGTTTTACATAGGATCCTTGAGCACAACACCTGTGCACACAAACAAATGAACACATTTACCTTATTGGTTACAGAATAATTTGGTTTTCCATTACAGGTGAGGATTCCTGATCAAATGTGTTGTGGTGACTAATTTAAGCACATTTATCCAAATATTCCAGTAATAAAAGTAATACCAGTATTACAAATAATAGATAGATAGATAGATAGATAGATAGATAGATAGATAGATAGATAGATAGATAGATAGATAGATAGATAAAATGATAGAACGATTGATAGATGAAATGACAGACAGAATGATAGATTCATAGAATAATAAAAGAAAGGATAGATGGATAAATGGATAGATTTATAAAAAGATAGATAGATAGATAGATAGATAGATAGATAGATAGATAGATAGATAGATAGATAGATAGATAGATAGATAGATGGATGGATGGATGGATGGATGGATGGATGGATGGATGGATGAATTCATAGAACAATGGATGGATGGAACAATTGGGAATCAAATCAAATCACTTTTTATTGTCACATCATCAGCAGCACGTGTGCTATGATGAGTGAAAAGCTTAGGTGCTGGCTCCAGACAGTGCAAAATACAGACAGTGTAAATACAACGACAGTGCGAAATACAGACAGTGCAAATACAACGACAGTGCAAAATACAGACAGTGCAAATACAACGACAGTGCAAAATACAGACAGTGCAAAATACAGACAGTGCAAAATACAGACAGTGCAAAATACAGACAGTGCAAAACTACAGACAGTGCAGGGTACAGACAGTGCAGTATACAACAACATACTCACAAAAAACAAGACAATGTAAAATTGGCAATGTTGACAGCGATATATAGGCAGTATTGTTTTAAGTATGGATTTGTTAAAGTGCAGTGCATGCTACATCTTGACGGTGTGCAGTGCGGGGTATGGAAGAGTTT